>JAOYSI010034361.1:6513-30035 GCA_025775065.1 Hiodon alosoides
GTCCAAGCCATCAGACACAGTACAGACAAAGTACATTACAGCAAGTGTCCAAGCCATCAGACACAGTACAGACAAAGCACATTACGGCAAGTGTCCAAGCCATCAGACACAGTACAGACAAAGTACATTACAGCAAGTGTCCAAGCCATCAGACACAGTACAGACAAAGTACATTACAGCAAGTGTCCAAGCCATTAGACAAATTACAGACACAGCACATTACAGCAAGTGTCTAAGCCATTAGACAAATTACAGACACAGCACATTACAGCAAGTGTCCAAGCCATCAGACAAATTACAGACACAGCACATTACAGCAAGTGTCAAAGCCATCAGACAAATTACAGACACAGCACATTACAGCAAGGGTCATAGAAATCAAGTGTACAAGCCAGGAGTGAGCAGTGTGCAGGAAAATTTAATTAGGTTCAGTTCTAGTTTTTTGGATTTAAAAAAAACTCCACAGTTAAAGCTTCAAGTCGAGTATTCACTCAATAAAGGGTTCTGTGACCTGTTCACCCCCGGCATCTGGCTTTAGTGATGAACAGCTTATAAAATCAAAGCCCACTGGAAACACAACACAAATGAACCTTAACTAAAAAATTCTTTCTTACTGCAACACATCAAACGTGATTTACTTCTGATGGATGGACAACGACACATGAGCCTTATGACGCTTCTGTGGCTGACTCAATGTTGATCTTCGCTCCGTTCTTTAAGGACATTCACTTATAGTATGGCTCACGCTTGATAGATCGTTCCAGTCCTGGGTTTGTCAATTACAAATTAGGTTTATACTGGTTGATTATACCACAAACTGAATCTCTAGTGATTCATTTAACTGCTTTTCCTTATTTATGCTCTGTTGATCTTCTTTTGAAATTTCATAAGCCAACGATTTCTCTGCCAAATCTGTGTATTGAATCCAAGACACTCGAGTCAACAGACTTTAAATAATAACAACACATTACAATCAAAACTTATTATTATCAATTTGGTCTTAAACTTTTTGCTATTTGCAGACGTATTGCATTTCTTTGTTTTTTTGGTCATTGTTAGATGCACATTTTACCATTTATTATTGCTTTATTTGACGGTATGTGGTGACATTCTGATTTCTGAAGTATTTTATTCTGATTCAGTTCTTTAAATTATCGTTAAAAAAAAAAAAATTGAAGGGCCAATTCTTTCAAGGGGGAAAAAATCTGTAGGCCTACACACATAAAATTATGTGAGAGGCATTTTAAACATTTAAAATTTTCACTGAAATTGCAACATCTATATTGAATTCAAGTCGAATTTAGAAGCGGGTTGATTGCTGGCTGATTAACCACACAAAACCACTTTGGGCTGTGAAGAATGCAACAGGATCTTGAAGTGATGTCGCTCTTCATAATAATTTAGAAAAATAGGTGGCCCGACACAGAATACATTTTCAAAATCAGCACAGAAAAGACAACATTTGACGATGTAAACAAATAATGCTAACGTTACAGCACACTAGTAAAACAAAGAATGTAATTTTCTGAGTGTGACCCTAAAGTTTGGACATTGCCTAAACATTTTAGCTTAGGAGCATATGTGCCCCTGGAAAAACTCCTGCAGTACTTTACTTGTCTAATTCCATTTTATTTACCTGTGTAATTTACCTTCTCTAATCTCTAATTTACTTTATAGAGATGATTTTATCTGGTTTACTTTTACAGGATCACACTGTATACTGCATCAGGGTTACATCCCCTAAATCAGTATGTGCAAAGACACAGTGGATCAACGGATACATGAGAACCCTGTATCTGAATGTTACTTTACTGTGTGTCTAAATGTATAACACTTGGTTTTGGTGACATCAGAAATCCACCTGAACTAGCAGAATAGTCATCCTGTATCAGCCTGGAAATGCCTTTGTTCTACGGGGACTACAAGTAAATCAAACATAATATTCTAAAAGTGCCCAACATGGGTATCCAGTGTATCCTAAAACCTCTTATGCATTAAAACCTGAAACCACATCCTGCCCCTATAGCAGACAGAGCAGGTAGATCTGACTTTGCAGTGACATTGGCCCACATAAACCTAATAAAGTTCAACCTCTTTGCCATCTAGCTAGGTTTAAGGATGCTTAATGAAAGTTTAATGCAAGATACATTCGTGTGAGCAGATTGTCATGACTGGCAGGACTTACATCACCTCTGTTGCTTGCTCTAAGCCTGACCTACCTGACGAGTTATTGTTGTTGTGCTTGGATGTATTACCCAGTGACGGTAGGCAATGATTTTTGGAGTGATTTAAGAAGAAATACCATTGTTTGGCATTAAGTTCTCCATAAGCTGATGATTGGATATTGATTTTTAGTTCTGGAGTTTCATTCCCTTGGGCCTCTATAGCCCTTAATTACTACGTGTTGCCTAAACCAAATAAAATGTATTTTATTTTATTTTTGTTTGTTATATTTTTCCACCATGGAAAGAACAATTTATTATGAAGACAAACAAACATGAAAATGACCCTATGTACGATTGGATGTCAGTTTAAATGGGAAAAAAAATATTACTGTAGCACTTGAAGATTGCGCTGATATACTTCAATGGCTTGGTATCACTTCATCTATTAGCTCTTGACACCGTATAGCTGCTTGACTCTATATGGTTCACAGAAGAACCTTCTTTCCTCCCACTTATCTAAGCATTCACTCAACAGTCTTTCTATAACCTTTTTTCTGTCTCCGCCATCTGCTCCTTTGCATGCATTTTGTCTTCACAGCCAGAGTTCTTGGCCACTGAAAGTGAGCCACCATGAGTCTGTATTCTGCCCTCAAGCAGTATACAGTGGAAAATCAGTGGTTGTTATTTCAGATGTAAAATAAGAAGTTGGCCCACAGCCACTGCTTCCAGGTGTCAATCATACTCAGTGAGCAATGTAATATTTTGGTAGAACCGGTTACAACATTTTGATCCAATCTTGAGGCCAAACACTGGCCATGATGCTTGCTAAACCTACACCTACTTAAACATGCATTTCCCTTTGCACATTTTAAACTTGCCTGAATGTTGAGGTGAGAAATGTAGGGTGTTTAATCCTTCTTCTCTTAGGCTTTCAGGTACTGTGGTAATGTAAGTTCATCAGGATGAAGTTGGCCTGCTGGGCTCCATTGACCAACAGTGAAACCAGTCAACCACAAGGCGGTTTTGCACACTCTCCCATCTGAATGGAAGCTGCTGCAGACATATCACTCTGTCCAGGCTTATTTTATGTAGATTTACTACAAAAGAAACCCAAGATTTATATGAAATGTCTATATTATCATTACAGCATAAAACTGAATTGAACGCACACATTTAAATACATTTTTATATTGATTCAAATAACATTTCATTTTGCTATAGGCAGGTTGCAAAAAGAATATATTTTATTTTTATAATTCAGTTTTTCCTTTTCGTAAGCATATCAAGTACATATGCAGCTAATAATACATTTCCTGCACCATCTGTTAATTTGAGATCCAGGCAGGTTTCAGCAGATAAAGTGAATAAACGTCTACCACTGACAGCACTGTAGGAGCAATTTACACCTACTTCAAGCCATCGATTAGGATTAGGTCAGATGTCTTTCTTTTAGCAAACTTTAGTCCTGAAGACAGATTATAAATGCAACCCTCATGAACTTTAGTCCTGAGGGACTGATTACAGGTGCACCTCCTCCTCTCACAAGTGGAGGTATATCAAATTTAACAGGAAGTTTCTTCCTGTTTAATTTGTGGTTCTCAAACTTTTCCCATCAAATTATTACTTATCGCCTTAAGGAATATCATTCTATTCGGTTTTCAAAAAATGAAAATAAAGGTTTAAAGATAAAGGATGCAGGGCGGCATGGTAGTGTAGTTGGCGGTGGTTAGCGCTGCCTCACAGTGCCAGCATGTGGGTTTCCTCCGGGCCCTCCGGTTTTCTCCCACCATCCAAAGACTTGCGGGTTAGGTTCATTGGCCATGCTAAATTGCCCTGTGTGAGCGTGGGTGTGTGTTTGTGTGTGCCCAGCGATGGCCTGGCGTCCGTCCTGGGTGTCTCCCTGCCTTGAGCCCTATGCCTGCTGGGATTGGTTCCAGCCACCCTCACCAGGATAAGCGGTTTGACAATGGATGAAGGATGCATTTTCACAGCTAAAACATCTTTTATTCAGTCAGCGCTTCTTATTTTTTAAATTATGTGATTATTATATTTATATTTATATTTACATGATTATAACCCCACTTGCAGTGGGGTAAGTTAAGAATTCCAACAATTGCTTAGGCATGGCACACTTGGAAATATTTTGATCATCTACTTCATTCTGATGCGCTTTCGTCTGGAGACGGAAGCGGCTTCAGAGCAGAAGTTTGACCACTTCACAGCCGGAGTTTGAGCGCTTCACAGCAGGGATTTGATCATTTCACAGCTGGAGTTTGACTGCTTCACAGCAGGCTGAGGAGTCTTTGTCAAGGGATGCATGTTATCAGCGCACACAAGGGAAGAGAGGAGGGCAAAACAGAAAACACAAATGGAAAAAGGTCTTCGACTTCTTTCTATTCAGTTTCTAGTTATATTTCAGATATGGTAATTCTCTTTTTAGTTAGTTTTGAAACTGCAAGCTGATGACACATTTACTTTTAATTTGTTTTGTAACTAACTACGGACCTGCAAAAAGTAGAAGTTAGCCAATGGACCGTGAATTTCGGTTCTCCATTCTACCCTTTTCTCATTTCTATAGAGCCTTTCTTAACTGTGCATAAAAATAGCACAGTTTTTTTATTATAAGAAGTCTGAAAAAAAAAACTCTTCCATCTCATTTTTTTGCCAGCGCAGTGCTTACTGATGTGCTCATCGAGGGGATGTGGCTTGCATTATCCCTGTTGCTAGACAAAGGTGACACGTCACCGCCAGTGATGGATGTCTGGTTACTCCTTTCATTTTGCAAAGGGACATGTGCAAACAGAAACTCTATTGTCCTCTAGGAGAGTCGGCTGGCTTTATCGCATGCTGCAAGTCTGTCTTGATTACCTTTGAGAACAGCAGAAAAGCATAAACGACTAACGAGGGTGCTGCTGGGATATATTCCCTAGTAAAAAATGAAATATGCCCTTTACCAAAAGTCTACCTGCTATAAATTCTCATGTGCTTCATCTAGGATGCCTATAGGTGTGACAGCAGAGGTGACGTATGCCAAACCATTTATATGACAAGCATGGCAAAGAGAAATGCATTTTAAGGGCAAAAAGAAAAACCTGGCCTATTATAATTGTCACCAAGAGTTTAAGAAGAACGGACAAATTTATTATTATTTTTTTCCCCGAAGAAGAAAAAAAGATGGTGCTCTGCAGCTTGGGTCTTCACCCAAAGGACAAATCCTGTCCGAGTTAATTAAAAACATAAAACTAATTACAGGTTCCCTCACCGACAGGAATGACCCATTTTATCAAGTAATCGTCATTTAAATACAATATGATAAACTGGCACATGCTTTCCCTCTATGAATATTCTGATTTTACCCACCTAAAAATCCTTTATGCTCCACCAATAACTATTTTTATTTCGCTTTCAAATATAACCATTTGTTTAAGGAGCATTTGTGGTACAATGCATGGATTCAAAGAAAAAACTACCCCCATAGAGAGTTCTGAGATATAACGCATGGGATATAACTGGTTTGATGTTGATGTAGATCACTGCAGACAATGTCAAATAGCTAGCAATACCAGGTTCAAATGTTGACAAAAAGCCATAAAGCCGCAGGCAGCAGATGGGAGAGACGCCTCTTTTTTAAAAACACTTTGGCAGTGAAAATCCTTTCCAGGATGTTCTAATTTGTCTGTGGCTACCAATCACCTGAAATAATTGCAGATAGTTGCAGTAATAATGTGAGAGGGTCATACATATATTGTGGCACTGAGCTTTGCTGAGTGTAGCAGCCAGACAGTCAATACCCAGATGGGTAGACCTGAGCTGCCAATGGCACCCAGAATACACAGAATATCAGTAGACCCAGGCTAGATTGACGGGACCTAGGCTAAGCATTTAGTCAACAATGAAATAAAATAAAAAAATGTAATTCTCCTTACCCTCCCTATCAGTACCCCTACGCTGTCTAACTATTCCACAAGAGCTGAGTCGCCCACACAAATTATAGCCTGTCCATACATATTCTGTCTAGAATTCCTGTACTTGCACTGAAATGTTTTACAGCGGATTGATGTGATTGAGCTGTAAAGGCTTCTGTAAGCATGATTAAGTATGTGATTGATCTGTCGAGGTCATTCTATGCATGGTTAATGCTTAGTGCATTTGTAAGATGATTTCAAAGGAAAGCTGTCAAATACAACACATTAATAGAAAAGACCACACACATTAGCTTTAATTTCACATTAGCAGAATATAGAATATTGCATCCTTAAAAAGGGGCACCTCTTGTGTTAACATATAATAGTGTTGTTTCATAGTAAATAGGTATCTTGTGTTTTCTGCTAAGTTAATATGTTTTCATTACGTTTTGTTTCTCCGGGACCAAAGTCATTGTTTTTTTGGCGCTCCTCCTAAAGGAGCCAAAATGATTCTGTGGGTATGATTAAGGTAGTACTGTCCTCTAGTGACGATAAGACAAAAACTCTAAACGTGACAAATTTGCGGCACAGCGGATGTATCTAAGTATGTTAGACTCAAGCCCTGATTCGCCCTGACTTCGTTCTGACCGCTTTTTAGTGTGTGAAGTCGCAAAAAATTTCAAGGAAAATAAAAAAGATAGAAGTCTATATATAAACAATCTTGCAATAAACGAAGTCTGGTTTTTAACTCTAAATGAACGTATTTTAAAAGTTCAGGATCAAACTTAATTAATTTTGTATGATTACTTAAATTTCAAGGATAACGTTCTACAAACGTACTCAACACCAAAAGTCCGGATTCAAATCCTTGCATTTAGAAATAATCACATGTGAGAAAATACTTGTGGTAAGTTTTAAATACCAAATTTAACACCCTTAAATATATGTAAGTGATACCTCTCAGCCCGAGAACATCAACAAAACAGAAATATAAAATGGTTTAAATAAATTTATGAAATTCATGTTTTCAAATGAATAAACAACTGATTATATTTAGAAATTAAATTAATAAATGCATTTCAACCTTGGGCATACTACATGTCAATATTACACACAAGGTATTTCTGAATCCCCGACAGCAACACAAAATGCATCACACGGCGAATCGTGTCATCACTTTTTTCATTCACGTAATTTAACAATAGTTGATAAAATAGGATTTTAAGAGTGAACACGGCAATTAGGTTACACTTAAAAATGTAGACATGCCTATAGTTCGTAGAGAACTAGAAACGAAACGAATATATATATGTATATATATTTGCATTGCGCGAAATTACGGAGTTACTTACAATTGTTTGCAGTCAGCGAGGAACGAAAAAAACTCATCATCGTGACTCTGAAGAGCCAAGACAGACTTCTCGGTTCCATCTCGCGCTCAAGAACGACTCTCAGGGCTGCGCTGTATCCTCAATACGCAGTGAAGTACCTCCAATATGTTCTGCCCCTAGTTGCTAAAATCCTCTAGCAACACTGCTACGCAAGGCTGCCACTGATAAAATATCCGAGACGCTTATCCACTTATCCACAGACCCTCTTAAAGGCATACGTTGGACCAGAAATGCACACTCTCTCGCTCGTTTTTAGTATTTCCCCGTTCGCAGCCTCATACCATTTTTGGTGCTACATAAACCCGAACTGTCATGCTCCACTGTACTTTAGTGTAAACTGTTATGTTTACACTAATGTACAGTACAGTACGGCTGCATAAACTGGTCAAATGTAAACATGTAAAAGGTATGTTGGTTGATATGAACAAAGTAACAGCTAAACGTGAAGGTTAAAAATAAAACGTTCATTTAGAAATGAATAATCCTAATACCTAATAATGAAGGTATGCAATAATCTTTCCTAATTTACTTTTTACTGAAGATGCACACATTTTTCAAAATATTACTAAAACTATATAAGTACTTATTGTTGCAACAACCAACAAGCGTGCTAGTTTTATTTCTTTATAAACTTAACTGTATACCTCCCTATAATTAGATAATGTAGGCCTACTTACTTTAAACCTTTCCATTAACAGACAACACTTAATGGAAAATGGAAAATCTGATAAATTATTCAGTATGTTAAACGTTAAAGATTTAAGACTATTACCAAACTATAAAATGTTAACAGTTTTCACATGTGACCACCTGCATGGCCTTACAATGGCAAACTGCTAGTTGAACCCAGCTCCATATTACAGTGAGATAAATCTCCTCTCTCTTCCTGTCATGATTCCAGGTTTGATGTCATGATCCGTATAATCTGTGATAATCTGTGGTTCACTGCTAAGCATTCCGCTAATATCAGTCGCTACTGAATAAACCAAATCTAAAACCACAACTTCCACCCTCTGCCTTTGGACTACACAACTACTCACTTCCATTGTGTGAAGCAGAATGGTAACCTCATCCACGGAACAAAGGGTTCAAAGTCATCAATGGCTCGTCAAGCTGGTATAATGTAAAGTGTACACTATAAAGTGTTAGGATCTGACGCAAAATAGGAAGGGCTATTAAAATAATATAAAATACAATAAAATGTAATCAAAATTAATGTACAGGCATACAACATCCAGTACAACTGAGCATAACGTGATTGTTTAAAGCACCAATAGTACAGTGTACTGCTCCCAGAAGAGGAATGAGGATTTCCGTATGACACATAATACATGATGATAGATGAAAATATGATGACAGTTGATAAGACAATGTTAACAAAGACTGTAATCAAATATAAACTGTATACTGTATATATAAATTTATATAGTACTGTGCAAAACATTTTTGTACAAAAATTCTGTGAATCGAAGTTGCTTTCAAAAACGATGAAATGAAAAGTTTATAAATATAAAATAAAAAATATACAGGGCTGTAAACAGTGAAAACTACAAAAAAAAAAACCACAACAAAAAAAAAAACCGGGAAAACAACCACAAATATATTTGGTGTGACCATCCTTTACCTTAACTACTGCTTCCATTCTCTTAGGTAAACGGTCGTGCAGTTTTATAAGACAACCGGGAGGTAGATCTTGGAGAGCATCTTGGAGAACTTCCCACAGTTCTTCTACAGACCTTGTTTCGCTTGCTTCTGTCTGTCCAGGTAATCCCAGACAGCCTCGATGTGTATATATATATATATATATATATATATACACACTTTGGTTTAATTTAGCGTTAAGCTACGTGGAATACAAATTTAACCTGCTAGAGGTTAAATAACTGTTTAGACTAGAATCTAGTCTAAACAGTTGTAATCGCAACTGCTTAAGAAAGTGAAATATTTAGAAGTACTGAAGAATATTTGCATGTCTGGATTTAACTCAACATGTAATAAATGTTAGCATAGCTTGGTGCAGGTAACATAGAAGTGTATAGATAAATGAGATTAGTGAGATTGATATTCCTATTTTAATGCTTCACTGGAAAAGGAGTTTGCCCAAGACTTTGGACAATATGTTGGACAAAAACAAAAATAAAAGAGGGGTAGCGCGATAATATCCTCAAGCTAAGTAAACAGAATTGCTTCACAAATTCAGTAACTGTGATCAAACTCAGTACTGTGGCCAGAAAATGATTTTCTGTGTTTATAGCCAGTAATTAACAAGATATTCCCTTTCTCATACACATTTGGAGATTTCAGCTGTAGCTTAAAAAGAAATGAAGGAGTATGGCTATCTTTAATTGCTGTAATTATTAAATGACAAAATTCAGAGGAGGAACACCAAGCCTTAGCTAGGCCAAGAGAGTTAGAGCAAATTGTTAAATATTTCTCTCTGTTCCGAAGAGTAAATTAATGGGCAATTCAGTAGAAAATTGCCTAAAGAATATAGTCATTGGGACCTTGTCCTAAAAATGCTTTAGGGTTTTTGAAGATAGATGGCAATAATTCAAGAAGGATTCAAGTCTGAATAAAATCTGCTCTCTCTAGATTGCATGTAACATTATTGAAAAATGAGCTGAGACTCTTTCGCAGAAAGAATTGGACCTCCAGCATGAGTTGTGTAGCGCAAAGCTGACTCCAGCATGGACCCCTGTCAGCTTCAGGGTAACCTTCACGTCTTGATCTACCTCCACTATCGGTAGCAGAGCACACTTAGAGCACACCTGCAACAGTCCAATGCAAGATCTCCGAACGAAGAGCACGAACAAAGGCACCAAAAAGGGACTCCATCATCTGTCAAAGGAACCTTCAACATCCTCCTGCATTTAGGCTAGCATTGGTGGCACACACACAATGGAGGAGCTGAGGAATTAAATAACACAAATTCTCCAGAATACCACTTGGTGAAACAGAAATGCAATTCAAGCCAATGCTGGCTCATTTTGCACTTTGACAAGCAGCAACTTCCCTTTAGAGCATTTCCAACCCACATCCACTCCCCTATCAGTTCAGCATCACCAGTGCTATTTGTATCAACACTGTCTTTCCATTATACATGATTAAATGCATCACATCAAGTGAGTGAAATTGTTTCTTAAGCATCCGGGATTCCCATCAATGTCAAGCAGTTCTAGTGTGTGCTCACCATGACATAAAACTCTTTGTTGCAGGATGACTAAAGCCTAGCTTGACTTGAACTTCTGCTTTTCGGGCAACCAAACTCCAACAAACATTGCAAATCAGTTTGAGGAGGATTCCGCTCAAAAATATTCAGAAACAGATTCAATCTGCTCAACTACTCAAATGATAAACACTTTTTTCCACTACTTGTACATTTGTAAATCCTATTTTTTAAATAACAGAAAACGTTAACGAGTTAACGCTGGGTTCTACTTTTTTCAGGTTTAACCCAGGGGTTTTGGTACACGGGACCAAAATAAAATGTATAAGTACATATAGCCATTGTGTATGAGTGATAATCCATGATGAGCGGTGCAGTTATAAGACAATAAACAATCCTGTCTCCTGACATCTACTTCTCTGTCATCCCCACAGTTGGGGGGCTGCTGGGCCTTTCAGTCTCAAGATTAACCCGAGCTCCAGTTAGATCCACTTAACCCAAACCCATCGTCCTGGTTCGTTATACTTTGT
The DNA here is from genome assembly GCA_025775065.1 of Hiodon alosoides. NCBI lineage: Eukaryota > Metazoa > Chordata > Actinopteri > Hiodontiformes > Hiodontidae > Hiodon > Hiodon alosoides. Next base: position 17,671 of record JAOYSI010034361.1, read on the forward strand.
TAGCAGCCTGCTGGTGTCAGACTACTAATGAAGTTGCATGGAGCTTATTGAATTCCGCTGCCTAGCACTTTGTTAACATCTCAGAACCTGTAGTTGTGTCAGTTATATGGCTGCATTAGGAGTGTTGACAAGACTTAGCTGTTACTGCGTTGACACTTTGGCCAATTCAATTTCTTTCTTCTATAATGATACACTGGACATGGGTGTCAGCCAAATTTCTTATATAATTAAACAAATAAGCCTCTTAATTTCACACTCTAAGAGGGCCAACTTAAACCCACTCTTTTTCTATTAAAGACATACTGGCATGTAATTATTTTTATTTCACCTCATATATGATTATTTTAGGATGTCAGCTAAACAATTCCCTGCTTTTCGTTATTTACATTAGGACTGAGGTTACCTCGTATTTAACAGATAGAGAATTATAGCCATCCAAGAGAGAGTAGACAAATTAAACTGGTGTAGAGACAGATTGCAATTAAGCTGCCAGTCTTTACTCTGGCAGTCTTTAAGTACATGTTAGGAAGGTGATTTAAGCCCTGTTCACTTACTGGAGAACAATTATCAAGCCCAAAGTCTTACGAGATTATTGATAAACCTGGAAATGAAACCGCATAATATAACCTTGTCATATGTTGTCCCTATCCTCCACCTGACTGCTGAAACTGAAATTTATGACATGGCCCAAGATTTCTTCCAATTGCAGCAGCTTAACGGGGACTAATACAGACAGGATGCAGCAACATTTTGAAGTATAATTTGAGCTAAAGGCAAAAACAAGAGATGGATTAAGAGACGGAACTGAAAGTTTACTGAACAAAGGCACTGTGCAATAAAAACAGTTAGGTTAGAGGGTATAGCATATTTCTCACTTGCAGTGAAGTGACGGCTTTCACTCATTTAAAAACACACCTCCCAGGTTTACATTTTTTTTCTTCAGCCAGGAAGCTACAGGGAAATTTTAGGAGTTTATTCGCCTACCTTAAAATTACTATAAACTGGTTGAATAGTTCAGAAAACAGATGTTGGATCCTAAACCTGGTGTATATTTTCTGTAGCGCATCAAAATAGCAGTAAGCCAGAGCCAATCAGAACAAGCTGGAAAATTACCATGGTTGTCTTTACAACCTTTCTGGTTGTAAAAGAAGCTGGGATTTAAATAAACTTTGTGCAGCTGGCTCTATAGGAAGATGAGCATTATTCCCACACACCTTAGTAAAATGTTTTATTCCCTTTATTCTGAGGAAGGCATTACAATTCTGTGAAATTATCTCTCGAATTAAAGGGCATTTCCCTTTGCAATCATCCAACCTTATAGCGGAATGTCTTTGTGCATCTGAAAATTCTTAGTTATTCGCCTACCTTACAAAGCAGAGGTACAGGACTGACTGCTTTTTAAATCAAACGTCCACAGTATCAGCCTCAAAGAGTAGTTCTTTCTGATCAAAAAGAATGAGAAATGTAGGCAGATGCAGAGCATCACTCTTGTTAAATGCTTTTGACATCAAGGTTATTTTTCGAAATAAAGACTGTCCTTTAAAGACTGGCCATTTAAATGTTGAATTTGTTTGGTTGAGCATTCTAATTTATTGCCAACTTTATTTTAATTTCAAGTTGCTTGGTCCTCGCCATGCGTGGTTGAACATTAGTTTTTTTTCTTTTTTTTTATGAAAGATGAACAGATGCGCAGAAAGCTATGGTGTATTGTTTTCCTTTTTCGAATGTGATTATTTAGTCATTTTAGTGTGTGAGGGATTTCTTCCTGATTCAATCGTTCACATTTTACCTTTAAAAATAGCATTACATTCAGTAAATTCACAGCTTCTTAGTTATATATGTGCAGTGCATTAATAAAAAAAATTTATCTGCATTCAGTTTCATGTAAGGAAATTAGCTTCAGAATTAAAATACATCCACACATAAGAGAATGTGTCTAGCTAATGAATGAAGGAATAAACCCAGTAAAGGAGCGTTGTCATTTTGGTGAATGGTGCTAATTTATATTTCTGCAATGCTTGATTGTAGCATTCAAATAAACAATGGCAGATAATTCAGGCTGGGGCCAAATCAAAACTATGGCATAGTACTTATTGTACTTTACAAAACTGTATTTAACAGCTTTTTTAGTTGAAAAAATAGCATAAGAAGTAAACTTGATATTTATAAAAAAAAAAATAGTGTTGTTTACTAGATAATTTTACCAGGTGTGACTCTTTTGATACTTTTGATTTAATTTCTATATTCGTCTATTGATTATTATTATTATATGAAGCCTATTAAAAGTAGTGTTGAGCTATTAATAACTACAATGTCTCCTTGTGAGATGGAAGACTTGTCTCGGTTTTTTCACAGTGGAGTCCAGGTGTATGAATGGGTAACGGGATACGTTATCAGTAAAGCTGTCAACATGTTAAATGTTGTAAGCAAGGGCACCTGCTGAGTAAAATAAATTATCTTGCATCTTGTTATTTATCACCCAATGGATGATTTACCTGTGACAGCTTTCAAAGTCTGCACCTGTAACAGGTAAATCACACCATCAGCTGTCGAAGCTGATTTATTAAAAGTTGCTGTGAGCATCAGGACGTGAGACTCCACCTTTGACAAAGGTTTACCATTGAATTCAGGGAGTTTGCGGGCTTGGAGTATAAAACACGGAACTTGCCCATTGCGAACTGTGGTAGAAGGTGTGTGCTGTGATTGACATCTTCCAGACATTTGGCTGCTGAAGGACCTGCCCTCCCGGAATCTCTCTGAGGCCTTCTTATTAATGACGGCCACACAAATCATGCCCTTGGAAAAAAAAAAAACTCAGAATCAAGACCGGAAAATAAGGAACACAAACATACATTAATAATGAAGCTGGCTTAATTATTTATTCAGGATAATATTTCATCTTTTGTCTGTTTAATGTCTGCAGATTTTATATTCTTGGTTCTCTCATTAAATATTAAAGAGAGCAATCTATATTTCCATATTTTCATTATCTGCAAACTGGGAACAAGTGTATCCATTTATGCAGTTTATCAGCTCTTCTGGTATTGTGTGTCTGGTGTCTAATGAATGAGTACTGGAAGACTATCTACACAAATGCATATCATGTCTATTTATAGTGCTTCTGAAGAGACACATACATAGAAATATTGTCTCCACTCAACTGGAAAATAGCAGCTCCCACATTACATCCGCATACTGTTTCCAAAATGTTTCAGCGATATTCTGTGAGTGTTACGTTTAAGCTGAGCCAGAACCCAACAAATTTCCATCATGCAACACCCATTGTAATAACTCCAGAAACACCTTCCCTCAAAGTATGACTGGTATACATATCTGCTATTTAGCTGACAGGTGTGTTGAAAGACAAATCTACAGATGGATGGAAAGCTATTATAATCACATTGCGATGATAGAACTATATCCATTTGGGACTGCGTGGTCAGGGCAGAGAGGGAAATGATTGGCATGATTGATATACAAACTGAAATTATAGCAGCTCTGAGGCAGAAAAAATCTTCCATCATACAGTCAGTGTTAAGAGCAAAAGTACAGCGCATCCTTTGAATAAAATTGCCAATGCATGCTTTAAATAAGTAGAATTTACATAGCAATGAACTCAACTAAACAATTTTATGAAGTTAAATGAGTCATAAAAAGCAGAAATCTAAAAGGAAAAAAAAACAGTGCAGAGATGTTTGTATCAGATTTTATATATTTCGTTTTAATGATACCCCAGAGAAATATTTTTTTAAACATATTCCACTTATCTATACTTTAAAAAAAGGATAGTGTTATATCAGTGCCGCCGACAGGCTTCAAGTCACTAGGGAACAGAAACACATACTAAAAACAGTCCATTTGCTTAATGAGTTTGATTTATTAATTGAATGTGGTTCAGAGTAAGCATTTTAAGGTGTTCAGTCAGTGGACTAAAGACTTTCTGCTGTATGCTCCAATGCTCTCTAGCATATTGTTTATGCAGTCTGCTTTATTTTAGTATTAATAAGCAGCTATATTTTTCAGAACTCCATTTAAATAAGTTAACAGCGGGTGGGTTACTATTCTTTTCAGTTAAATCATAGTATTATACCTCATGGGTTGAATCAATCGCTGATTAAAAGGTAAATATATGGAATTTGAACTCCACAGGGCTGAATACCAATGTTAAGCCTGACTAGACTGCAGAAAGGACAAAAGGAGAATCCTTTAGCTAGAGTAGCAAAGTTATACTGTGTCGAACGACATCCAGGGAGACTACGGCACTGGTTTGGTTCTGCCTGTGGTTTAATTGAGATCATACACACTCATGCACACACGACTGCACATACACGGAGGGCATGAGGAGCTGACCGATGAGTATGACTGAGTGAGCTGGTGTAAGATCTGTGTTCGGGTTGCCGGCTCACTCTTGAGTAGCGGTCTATGATGTACTCTCTATTAGGAAAATTGATCTTTTTATTAGAATTTAACTTTTTTGTTTACATGAGCCATTAACCCTAAACATAGCAAGTCAGTTCCCACTCCCGTGATTGGCATTCAAGTTGAGCATGCCTGGCAACTGAACATATCGCTTTCTTTTCAGGGGGACTTGTGGCATATCCCAGAAATCACATCATCTTACCTTTGAAGTAAACCATGAAAAAATACCATGCAGTGAATAAGTCTTTGTACTACTGGCACAATAGTCATACATAAGAGACATTGGTGTCCCTGCAAATGCTGTATGCCTGTTTGTACCCTCCTGGCGATGTACTGGCTACTCTGCTTCCATCTTACAATGTTGCAATCTATTTCCAACCTCTCCACCAGCTAAAAACTAGCATGTTACAGTGACATTTATTTACATCACAATTAATCTTACTGACTATCTAAGGAAAAAGTTCCTGACAACTGTAGGGTTTTGGTACTGTGATAGTTGCGAAGATATAGAGCGCATATGACAACAAATGAAATAACCCAAAGTTTATTTCATAATATGACAGGGAAGCTGACTTCAAAATATAGGATATTTAGAGAGGGTTTATATACCCTTGGTGTAGGAACTCTCCTATTTTAAGAGATTAAGATATTTTCCTTTTAAGTACATAACATTGGTTCAACCTATACAATGTGGCTTATTCTTGGCACAGCTTAAAACAGTGGATTCCACAACCTTGAAGACATTCCTGGACAGCCAGAAATATATGTAGAATGCATCCCAATCCACACCTGTTCCCGTACTGGCCATGAAACAGTGTCCATCACAATGAACATCTGCACTTTCAAGAAGCACTTTGATTTCCTGCTCTGCCACCTATGTGTTACAGGGCTGTTCATAGACGGAATGTTACAATGCTCTGCCACCTTGGTGTTACAGGGTTGTTCACAGACAGAGTGTTACAATGCTCTGCCGCCTTGGTGTTACACGGCTGTTCAGAGATGAAGTCTTGATGCAAGATGAAAGCAGCATGGGGCTGTTTTCTATGCATGGATGAATGTTTTCATGAAATAACTTTTCCCCAGAAACGACAAAACATTTTTTGTGGATGTGGACTTGTTTCATTTGATGTATAACCCAGATTCAGTAGTTTGGAATCTGTGATGGAACCATTAATCACTTTTGTCTCCTATCAAAACTAACCAAAAAAAAAATAAAAAATCCCCCTCTAATCTCTAGAGGACCAGGGATAATATCGACAAGCTTTCGCTTTTCATAAGCACCGGGCTTCACTGACTGCGGCGCCAAAGTTTTCTGGGAACAAAAAAGGATAGTAACATTTCTGGGAATCAGCCCAAAGAAAGAGAAAAAAGGGGGGTCACATCGGCTGGGATGTGGATCTGCTGAAGTCGGAGCTGAGCACCCTGCACAACATTACCTCCAGATCTTGATTCTTCCACCTCCTTGTCGCTTGACGAGACGGATGATTACCGGTGCCCTGAAATCAGGGAGAGAGGGAAAAATACGATACCATCGACACACTGTGGAGACTAAAGAATACCGAAGGGCTCAGTATGAGAACTGCCTCCCAAAGAATCGGATTCCTCTGCCCCTTGCAAAAATTGCACATTTGTCTATACTATGAATGGACATCTGCTGCTGGTCTGGAAACAGGTTGCAAATCCGAGCAAGATGGGGTGTGAAGCACAGTGTGGCTCCAGGTGAAAGTGGAGCCAGAGGTGGCTGTTAGCCCCTGCTGCTCTGCAACCACCACTGAGGGTTGCTAACTGCACTGGAAGGAGATGCAATAAAAGCATGCTGTAGACTTTGCAGACCCCACTGATCAGGGCACTGCATGTGGGCGCAGTATGGGTGCGAGAGACTCACCTCCCACAGCTCAGCTTGCCAGAGGGGGAGACAGTCCTTTAACATACCTCGCGGTTTAATAAATTACCATGGTTACGGTAAAAATGCATTGAGTCACTATGTATGCCACTACAGCATGTCGCTATGCAGTTGTTGAAGTATCTGCATTGGGTTGATGGGATGGGATCAACAGATATGTCATATTACTTTATTAATGATAAACTTTTCACATGGAGATATCACTTTCTTGCGTGTGTGGATTCAATATTGGGTAATTTGCTTTCCTTTGCAGCAGCGGCGGTACGCTGAACACATCATTACCCATGAGCATAACCACAGGACCACAGATATGGGTTTTGGAAGCGTGCCTCTCAGACCCATAAATATGATAAAAATGTCACAGAACAATGCTAGTTTCCATTACAGAAATAATGAACAGTTGCAGTACATTACTCCTTACCCCCTCTCCCCCCAGGAATCATTTGGCCTAGAGTAATATGAACATATCCCAATTAAATTGCCTTTATTTAGATACTGCATATTCTTGCATTGAATAATAATATGATTAAAAAAAAACATCACTCCTCCCCTGTTTCCCACTTCTCATTGGATGTATTTATTTGTTTTCCTAGCTGATCAGCTCATGACAGACATAGCTCTGCCCGGGCATGGAGGCTCATGATGTTGGCTCCCAGCGAACCAGCACGCCCCATGACCAAGCAGCTTACAGGGCTCGCTGCTCCTCCAGTGGACACTGAACTCCATGTTACTGGGAGGCGGGTGTGACGGCTTTGTATGGTTTCTGGGGTAAGTGCTGGTGAACCGAGACCAATACGCACAACTGACCTTTTGATGTTGGGTGAAATAAACAGCAGGTAGCACAATTGCATGCGCCACTTGCCTCATGTCGTGTTGCATCACAGTAGGGCTTCTCCAGCCTGAAAATCTGCAGAGCGAAACATCAGAGATGCTTTGTGGCCGACATGCTAAGGAAGTTATTAAATGGAAGGGTCATTATATGGCTCATTCTAGATGAATGGATCTCTGAGTAAGTATTGCACGCTGCAGGGTTCTGTATGTAAGTGAAAGTCTATCTCATTTGTATGATTTAAATTGCTGCCCTAGACCTAAACTACAACATAATTGGTGGTGCAGGAAGTAGGTTTACAATAGAGCTTAACGGTATACCAACTCCAGTCTAACATATATTCAGTTCACTCTGATGAGAGACAAAGACACTGACTCCAATTGGATCACATCTTGAACCTGTTGACTAGCTGCTGTGGAAAAACTGCTGATGGAGGAGAACTTCTACAAGACCAAAAACATGTTTGTCTAGGAATTGCAGTGTGGTTTGCCATGGTACATTCCCACATTTGTAAACAGGCCCAGGCAATAAAATAGAGGAGAAAATTCCCACATCTATAAACAGACCCAGGCAATAGAACAGAGGAGAAAATTCCCTCATCTGTAAACAGACCCAGGCTATGAAACAGAGGAGAAAATTCCCTCATCTGTAAACAGACCCAGGCTGTGAAACAGAGGAGAAAATTCCCTCATCTGTAAACAGACCCAGGCTTTGAAATGGCATATGTGCCTTTTATACGCTTTTACAGTTCTTTTACTAATTTGAGATAAATAACTTGTTTTATTAGTATTAGTATAAAGGATAAGGATAGTTTTATGTTTATCTTAGTTCTTTGCGTTTTTGGGGGTGGAGATGGATGCACATTTCGACATGGTACAGTCACAATAAAGTATGAGTATGTATGATAAAAAGATTTTGTATAAACTATAAAACAAGGAAAAATGCTGTAGTGATTCTGTGTATATCCATTCTTGGTGTTCCTCTTGACCAGTTTTAATTTAAACTGCCATGTTTTTAGGCTTTGGCTTCCTTTGGGGCACTTCCTCTGACAAAGGAATTTAATTGCAGCAAAGCTAATATATTGAAAAACCTCATCTGTTAACAGTGTTAACATTTGGCAGTGATTTGTTTGACTGCAGAATGTTGTATGTCAGTTGCTACTGTATATTTTAGCTTCCTCTATGATGTGTAGTAGTTTTTAGTGTGGATCTATCCTTACTTTGTATACAACATTCAGCACAATTAAGAGTGTCGGAATAATTAGGTAGCCAGCCATATGCATCTTCCGCCTAGACTTGTTCAGCAAAGAACTGCATCTATTGGGGTGCAATAAGGTAGGCCTTTGTTATCCAATATGGATCTGGGCATTTATGTGAGTATAACAGCATGGCGCTGATACTTGAACTACCATTGATCTCACTAGCTAGTGTAATGCTCTAGCTATGCTACCTAGACTTCATAGAGTTGACATTCTCCCTAAAATTAAACATTTTATTAAACGTTCAAAATTTTTTAAAGTCAACAAAGCCTGGGCAGCCAAATGTGTATATCCCAACAAAGGGCTTTTTTTGGTTAAATTAATTTGCTAGTGAAATCTAGGGGGTATGTACCAGGGATGTACCATTCTTACCTATACAAAATGGCTTGCGACCAAACTGCATTTAGTGGTATTTGTGTGTCCGGCAAACTTTGTAGTAGACCTTCTCTGGAGATTGATCCTAGTCCCACACAATAGTTTACAAAGCCCCAGTGCACTCAAGTAATATTCACACAATGATATCCCCTGATCTCTCTCAGGAGACATCATACCGTCCACAGAAACAATATGCACATATTGATCTTCCCTGATCTCTCTGAGGGAAAACAGACATTGGGTGTCCATTAAACTGCTCAATCAATCAGACTGCGGCAAACAGGGGCTTTTCAACTTCCTGTTGTATTGGTTCATCAAGCATGGATCAAATGTTTAAAACATCTCCATCTACATGGTTGTTATGGAAAAATGACAGCTGCACTGGCTCCCAATACATGACTGAATTCCTGACTGCGTTCTAAATTGAACAAAAAAACAAACAAAAAAAAATTAACATTAAGTTTAATGTGTATTTTAAGGCTGTGACAAATGGGGTGCAAAGGGGCACCCAGGTTCCAATGTCGCTTCTCAATTAGTAGGCCCACCCTCGCTGGTCTGGCTTTGCTCTTAGAAGGCGGGAAAGAAATTTACAACTTTCAAGGCTATAGTACCTTTCCCCGGCATCTCAGCAATTCGTTGCTTTTGTATGCTGCCATAGTTATATATCTCAGCATTCCTGTTTTTTTAAACCATCCATTAAAGGACAATTGGCAAAACCTATTGGTAAGTGCAGATGTCTGTAGAAATTGCTTGTGATGAGGCAGAGACAGCAGCCAAGGCTGGTCACTCCACCTCCACTGGGCTGAAGCATTGTGGCGGGGAGTGTCTGACAGCTTCCCTCTGCTGACGCCCAACCGACCCCATCCACTTCCAACAGAGAGGATGTTGGGGCTACAGGGGATTGGTTATCGAGGCCAGGGCTGATGAGGAGTAGGCCCCTGGGAGTAGGCTCTTTCCTCAGCCAACACCGCTTGAAGCCCCAAAGAAGCTCATTTTGAGCCAGCTGTCAAAGAATCAGTTGGTGCAGAGAGCCCTTAGTCAACAGCAGAAGTAGCGGTGCGGGGGATGTTGCACAAGGCTATATAGGTCTGCGGTTTCTGAGAAAGACAGCTAAAGAACAAATCTGCGGCAAGCAGCCAAGAGCCACACCCTCCCGCCCTGAGGGACAGGCAACCTGTGGGGCCTCGCCCACGGCCAGGACCTTGTTGAGCATCTTAGACTTTTAAAGAGTGCCAGTTGGCTTTGGCAGTGGTAGGTTGCATTTTCTTGCATTAGTAACTTTATTTAAAAGCTAAAAAGCTGATTGATTTGAGTCTTCCAGAAAAGGGTGGTTCTTTCAGTGTTTTCATTTTGGTTCATTTTGTTATCATACCGTGTCTCTGGCATCTCCCAGACCATGCAGTGTGCTATAAGACAATAAGTCACTCAAAACAGCTGACACATCTCCCCGCACCTCTGTAAAACAATCATTCTGCCTGGCGTTAGTTGTTCTGTCACAAATAGTCCTCTAGGTTTTCCTGGTGCCTTTCATGTGAATATAATGTGTAATAGAAACATTTGGAAGTGATCCCAATTTTCTTCATGACCTTTTTCATTTGAAGCTGACAAGTTTTATATTTTGACTTCCTCTGGGACATTTTGTGAAAATTATTTTGACTGTCTGTAAAAGGCATTGTGAACTACAGTAGCAAAAACAAAAAGCATTTTAGCTGTCACAATGCATTACAATGCTATCTTAAGTCCTTTAAACACCTTTTGTTTGGACCAGAGACAGTCTCTAAACAAACTGATTGCATGTTCCTTAGCCTTGATCTTTTTTCATTTAATTTATAATTTATTTAATTTATTAAATATTTGGTGATCTAATGTTTTTGCATTAATAGATTATTTTATAGCTGCCTTTTTTTCACATTTTACACATGACCTGAAAAAAGAATTTTTTCATGTGACTAAGCTCAAGTACTGTGTTTGTATTCAGTCGATTCCTGAACCGGTTGGACGGATTAATTTGGAGTAATGATATGCAAACCAGCCTTGAGGAGATTCATAGTTGATGGGCCTGAGGGTTTTGCTCTTAGAGAAAAATAAATATTAATGCAAACCGCTGATTTTTTCACATAATTTTGAAGATTCATGGAAATTTGTTTGCTTTTTCATGTTCCTGACTCAGCCTTAAATAGTTAAGAATTATTTAAATAATTTATTATCTGTAGAAAGAAAATTGCCACTCGTTTCATAAGATCTTGCAGATTTAATCCACTTATATCGTATATTGTGCATATATCATTAGCAAGTATCATTAAAAGAAACATTCTAAATCATTTTCAGAAGTTATAAGTGTACTTCTAAAAACATGTTTTTATAGCAAATGGAATAAATACATATTAATAAAAAAACAAGTTAAATTTATTTGTCAATTAATTAATCTAGAACACTTAATTATAACATTATAAATGATGTTTTTTTACTTTTTTACAAAATTCCAAAAAACCTAAGTAAATGTGACATTGTGAAATTTGATGCTGGAAATCTGGAGACTTTCAGTGCCTTGTAAAAGCATTGTTAAACTATTCAATATGAGACAATATGTGCTTTATGGCATGGTGCATTATCCTGCTGGAAGTACCCATGAAACAAATGGTACATTGTAGCTTTGAAAGGGTTGCACCAAATCTTGACTCTGCCATCGGCATGATGCAACAGAAACCAGGAATCAACGGACCAGGCTATTTAACTATTGTTTCCCAGCGTTTGTGATCACATGTCGCTTCTTCTTGTTTTAAGCTGATAGGAGTGGAACAGTAACTGAATGCCTTGATTCCTGTCTGCCTGCTTTATATAGCAAGCCACAGCCAGTGACTCACTGTCTGAAAGTGATCCATTTTCGTTAATTGGTATGGTGTATCTAAATAAACTGGCTACTGAGTGTATATAGAAAGTATTGTAGTGAACAACGTTTCTCAAGGAAAAAAAAACATATTTCTTCCTGAAAGACTTGTTTTTAAATGCCATGTTATTGCCACAGTGGGAAGGACGATTATACAGAAGACTTTATTTCACGGTTCCTAATGTACCCTGGTTATTCTTTGGAAAGTGATTGTCACATTTATTGTAACGTTCTAGCAATGTCACCTGAACCTGACATGCAGGCTGGGCAGTCTTCTGGGCTGTATGAAGAGAGCAGTGAGAGGCAGTAAGGAAAGCTAAGGATCAGAGTTACGTGATTAGTTGCAGGGCCTGAAGTGGGCCGTGAAGGGCTACCGTTTCACAGTTGATCTGTTCCATTCAATTCCGCAGGCACACCTGGGAGTGGCACTGGGCAGGTGGGAAGGAAGGCAGCATTATATGCCCCATCTACATTACAATAAAGAGCTCAAGGCTGGTCCGTATGGGACTGCTGTCAATGCAAATCAACAAAGTGAACATATTAAATCCAAGGTGGATCTCATCCCAGTGCTTGATTTCAGTTTACTGATTAAAAGCTTAAAAGCTTACTATTTAACAGGTATGAGTGGATCCCATTTCTTGGATGTTCTTCTTGGATTGAAAAATGTCCAACACCATCACAGTAAAACACAGTA
>JAOYSI010034382.1:688-21819 GCA_025775065.1 Hiodon alosoides
CCCCTACCCTGCCTGGCCGCCAAAACCCCTTTTGTGGTTTCCCCAAATCATTTCAAAAATAAATAACCCATCCCCCCGCCCCCGGGGGGGGGGGGGGGGGGGGGGGGGCCCCGGAAATGCCAAAGAAACAAGATCACTTCTCAATTTTTGTTTTCTTTTTTAAACCTGACGTCGTTTCTTTGGTAAAGAATGTTTTTATTACCGTGAGTCACTGATAAATTACCTACAACAACCACCCGGGTCTGAAAGGCAACGCGAGAGGAGGTACCCATTTGCTCTAAATTAGCCCTCAATTTCCTCGACATTATGCTTTGATTAGGCAAAAAGCATTGTTTGTCAGGCAGATTGCAGATCCCCTTGCAAACCCAACCCTCTATGGTGAATCGCGCTCATCGTCACAAGTCTACAGGGCTGCCGAAAAGGTCAAGGGCTATATAATGCAACGCCTGCCACTTGTGATCCCTCTCAAGAGCCCCACCTAACCGCCCCGCACCACAAAACTCATTCAGACCAAAAGCCAACTGCATATTGTAAAAACAATAAGCCATTATTGTAACTTCCCCGCAGGAAACGAGCAGGAGCAACGGGTGTGATATCAAGGCCTTATAGCCGTCCCGAGGGTTTCCCCACGTCTGAATACCTCCACACCTTGAATCGAAGATTAAATCGTCAACGTTGTGCAGTGATAAACACTCTGAAATTCGACCCACATCAACCGGCACTGCTCACTTTACAAATGCACCAGCTGGAACCATCGATCACCACCAGCATAAACACTACTTTTCACTAAAATAAAAGGTGCTAGTTGTGGTAAAAAAAATAATAATAATGAAATGAAAAATAAAAAAGTTCCGCTGCTGCACTAAAGTTAAGAAAGCATAATTATTTTGTGGGGAGGGGGGGGGGAAACCATCTAAATTATATTCTTAACAACTTAACATGGGGTACCTTGCGTTTCAGACGAATTGGATAAAGGAGTAGACGCCTCCGCTAAAGCAGCTAATGTAGCTAACACTGATGTTGAGGAGTCGCCAAACTGTAACGTTGACAGACCCGCCTCATCTAAGAAGAAATTTGACATGAATTAGTGGACATGTCCAGTAGCCTGTATCCTAACAGGACATCTAACAAGTACAAAGCAGGAAAGTTCACCGAATGAATGTGACGGAAGGCACGTTGGACCTAGCGCCAACGAATTCCACGACTTCAGAGGAAGTCTTTGCGAAATCTCCACAACGTGTACGACAGGTACAGCGCTATACCGGTTTTCACTATACCTTTCCTAAACATTGTATTGGTATTTAATTGTTACATATGCTTAAAAAGAAGGCCATTTCAATTACCCCTTTTTCAACGTTTAGCCAATTCTTTCTAATGTAAATGTGTATATAGCACAAGTAGGTTGTCATGTGTCTGGATCAAGAACAAGCCCTTTGATTTGAAATTGATACCTGATTTGGATGCATTTCCGGCCGACACCAGGCCTGTGAGATTGACCACTCCTCCAGGGCCGATAATAAACTGCGGCGTTGCAGTGTGTATTGTCACCGTGTCCGGACTCTCTGGGTTGGTATTGATCTGGTTTTGCATGGACACCTGACGAAGAGACTCAGGTTAACCCTTAAAACAGCCCCACAACATGTGGCGGGATGAAAGGCCACTTTAGCACTTTAGCGCTTTAGCGTTGTACAGCAACGCACCTGGAGGATCTCAGCCAGCTCCTCGTTGGCGTTGTCGACGGCGATGTCCAGGGCGTTTTTGCTGAACTTGCTCTGCGCGTGAACGTCGGCGCCGTACTTGATGAGGAGCTCCACGACCTCCCGGTGGCTGTGCTCCGTGGCCCAGTGAAGGGCCGTCATCTTCAGCATGTCTTTCGCATTGACGTCAGCCCCGTGCTAGAAACCAAAGCACAAATCAATGGGTGCATTGTTGTCACTGTCCTTTCATGAATGAGATTTCTGTAAGGGTAATGGCCGTGCGTGCTCCGGCCAATGTTGCACAATTGCCTTGCAATTGGCTTCCCACATACTTCTCTCTAATGGAAAACAGAAATTTTAACATCAAAGTGACTATGCTTCAGACTCAATGCAATTTCAGTGGTTTTTTTCATTCCTCAATGTTGTGCTTTATTCCCTTTTTACTTTTGGTCCGTAAAGATGGTCCAAAGCACATATTTATGTTAAAGCAAACTAAAGTTCAATATAACGATCAATACTTCTGGTGACTATTTTACTTTTGTGAAAAAAAGGACGTCTGAGCAGAGAACTCTGGGTTCAAAGGTCATGTGGGCGAATAACATGACACAGGGGTCGCGCCCTTAAGTAAGGTGTGATGCACCAAATCCACTCAGCACAGTTTCAAACCGCACGCCGTTACATTCTTGGAGAACTGTACAGCAAGGCAGTAACGTGGTTTATGGACACGTTTACGCACTGCTTCACAGATAAGCGACAGATCCGCCTTTGCGGCCACTCTGCGCCGCGGCGCCTCACCTTTAGCAGGACTTCTACTATGCGAGCGTGGCCCTCCGAGGCGGCCATGTGCAATGGGGTTCTGTCCACTTTAGTTCTGGCATCCCGACTCACACCCGCCCTGAGTAGGACCTCCGTGGTGGAGTAATGTCCATACTGCGCCGAGAGGTGGAGAGGAGACGTTCCAAGCTAGAGAAAAGAGGTACAGGACCAATCAGGGGGGGGGGTTTCACTGATGTGGAGTGAAATGCCATTAAAGACTGAAACTACATAGCACTAAATAAATGGCCCAGAAGACAAATCAAAGAGACCTAGAATCATATTTTGTATTGTGTGCAATTTCCTCCATCTGAGAATCCCAATGAATTTATTTCTTTATTGAGATCAACCATACTGAAGTTTAAGGAGGTTAATGTTTAAATACCCAGTCTGTGGTGAACGGGGCTCCATTGGCCATTAAAATCCGGACCTCGTCATCCTGCCCTGAACGGGCCGCCTCCAGTAGCTTTTTCCCTAAATCCACCAGGGACATCTAGTGTTGAGAAACAGATCGTTAATGTCAAACAACTGCAATCAACGTTCGCGGACGGGTACATAAAACACATAAAACCAGGGTTGAGTAAGCGCGTGTCATTCGTTGTGGGTTTTATTTGCATCGATTAAAATTTTCTGAACGAACTCATCACTTGAATCACTTTAGAGGAATTAAAACGTTTGTCCAGTCCTACGTGTACTATAAATCCTAAATCTCTTGAACAACATCAACTGGCTTTCTCACAAGAACGAGGAATTAACAAAGAAAGGGTGTTCAGGAGCCTCTTAAAAATATAAAACATAGGAATAATATGCTGCAAGTAACCAGTGTACTAGTAGTAAACTATTTCCAACCGATGTGCCCTTGCATTTTTTAATACTTCACACAGATAAGAATAGATTGCGTGGGGTTCAAGCAGGTGTGATACATTTTTTATTTACATGTATTACATCGTGTTAAAGGGTTGAGAAGCGTTATTTTAAAGTATACGCTTCAAGGGTATAATTGAAAATAGAGGAAAGGTAACAAACTGGAGGCGGGGCGGGGGTAAAAAAAAAACACGTAAGTACCAGTCCCACTGTAGATAAACTTTATTTCAATTAAATTACACATTTTGCAAAATATAAGAATAAAGTCATGAATAAAATTGCTGCGGATTAAAAATGTTGTGATTAGTTAGCTGAACAACATGATTTCGCAAATAAAGAGTAAACACGACAAATTACAAAATAATCAATTCTCAAGAAACCGTATACAATGAAGTCACAACAGGGACTACTTCAACTATAAAATACTTGCATAAATAAAATGTATAACATTTTCTTAATTAAACACAATATAACAGCAATTCAACCCACGGCTTTCCAGCAATTTAAATGATGGCATGTAGTATGATTTATGCTTAAACACTGTCTGGGAAACCGAATATACTTCACTGGCGTCAATACGCTTTTTAGTAAATTATGAAAATATTTCAATATTTTTGTTTATTACTAATCGACCGATGCGGAAAAGTCAAGGAGAAATGTTACTGCATAAAAATATACATTTGGTTCAGTGGCTTATAATAAGGTAAAACGGTGATATATCAAATTAAACGATTGACGACCCGACCATAAAATAGCGTAAAAAACCGGCAATTATTATGGTTGACGGCCATTATCGTCTCATGTATTTTCGTTTACTTTCCCAGTTAGAGACACAATGTACTACACCATGGTAATCATATAAAACCTATAGAAGACTAGCCTTCAAATGCCACGAACAACACAGTAGGATGATGTAAACTGACATTAACTAATTAAACTACATTTATTAGAATGGATTGCGTAGTATCACATTTTCAGTCTACGGAATTGTTGTATTCAACGAGGGCGATCTTAACAAAGCGACGAACATAAATGCTGTAGAAACGCTACGAATCGGCGCAGACATGTATTAGCCAGACCAGCAAGCTAATACCGAAATATTCTGATTTCGAGAGACCGCTCACACAAAGTCTAAGATAAAAGTAATACAAAGAAACATATATATTATAGCGAATCATTGCAGCTAACCAACAAACCATGTACGTCGGGGGGTGGAAAACTCAATCGAGCATTCATTCCCTACACAGCTTCTAGAACCTATCCAGAGTTAGAAGCGGACAGTTAGTGGCGTATGGCACACTCCCACTACTAGGCCACCATTTTCTTTGATAACAGCACGCACCCACCCCTTCCCCACATACAACTACCCCTGGAATAATACAAATACATCGACTTAATAATTGCATATTCAAACAAACATTAAATATCAGTAACCCCGGAAATCTGGCAAGTTAATGTAATAAACAGGAAATCGGTCGGATGATCGGGGTTCCGGGGGAAGTGGAATTATTTTGTACCAGCAAAGAGATCAACTTCCACATCCGGTGGGGCCACATAAAATACCCCGACACTGACCTGGAAAAGATTCGTTATTGTCTGACACGTTGATTGCAGGTTTTTCCAAGCCTTACCTTAAGGTTTCAATACACGGAACTGTAGTATTGTGTGTTTCTGACGGCTGTTGGGGACACAGAGGGGGTTCTTTTTAATGCTGTCTCTTCGGCGCCCAAATTTTTACTCAAAGAAAAGTCCCCGTATTTTGCGCGGATGTATACAGTTCGTACAGCGTAACCATTTTTCTTTCATTAGAATGGGTACCAAACTACCCAGTTAAACATTACCGCACATTGTATGTTTAAGCTTCTTAGGTGTGATCAATGTGTAACAATTGACCCCGTTAAACAAAACATTTGGTTTTACTAGATGGCGCAGTTAGATATTTTTTAAAGAAATGTGAGTGCGGAGTGATACACTCGGGTCGTTTCCATTGTGCATGCGCTGTGTCAGTGTGTACGAAATAAGTGGATTTCCTAGGGCTCAGATTTATAACACTTTGCTGGTTCAAAAACTTCTGGTATAGATTTAAATCTGAGGCTATGAATATAATATGCTTGTGACTACAAACCCTCCGCCAGATTAAAGTAAAGCACTTAAACGGAAATGTCCAATTGTATATTTTATTTTAATTTATGTCTAATAATAAAATGAAACAACGCTCATTAAACACACTTTAACCAAAATATTCAACGAAGACGTTTACGTTGTCCTGATAAAGCTATAACGTTTTGAACCCGAGACGCCCCCTGACGTAACGTCGACTCAAGTGAATTTGAGGACTGTTCCGGGAGTTAGGTGTCTGAGAAAAGAAAAAACAAATCGTCAACTTGTTATGGTGAGGAAAAATGTTATTGATTTTGACCCGTACTGCTTATTGTACCAATGTAATGCGGTTAGTGTCTGCCACCTGAATGTAAATCACAATTTCCAGTTATTTTTGTTGCGCGATCACAGGTAGCAAATATTGGTGCTTCCTGGATCAATAGCCCGTCAAGTAGCTACACAGTTTTCGGACAGCTAGCTAAGAGTCGCGCAGAAAGCTTTGTATGTGAGAGGAATACTGCTATAAATGTAATTATAAAAACGTTTGCTGGCTATCTTTTAAATCAAACAGATTTAAAATAGTTATTTGATGTACGTAATTATTTCGCCGTTTACTCTCAATAAGTACTTCGTTGGGGTTTCATGCGCAGCATTAGGATTTGTAGAACGCTCATGTGATTTGGAGCCTGACGACGGAGTGTACGTTTATTGGTAAATTCTACGTATATTACTTTGGCAGTTTGAGTTCATTATGTTCATCAACTCTATATTAATTTGAACTTTGATCCATCTTATGGAAATTGCCTTACCAGTCTAAACGAATTAAACGAAAACATATTCACGAAGATAGTTTTGTATGTTCGTCTATATTTCTAAACATGGTTTGCAAAGAAGCCTATTTACCTATTACTGGAAATTTTAATTCGGAGGAAACACTAGCGACCCGACGGTTAACTTTTTATATAGTCTACACAATATATAATTTTTAATTTGTTTGGTTATTATTTTGTAGACAATTCAGCCCTTCACTTGTTGACGAGCATGTGAAAATAGCTGTACCTGAGTGCACCGACATACCAGCCGAGATGCCCGCAGTAACTGCTGGGGTGAAGGAGCTGTACCTCTCAACGTCTTTGGGAGATCTCAACAAGAAGGCCGAAGTTAAGCCAGATAAAATAAGTACAAGGAAGTATGTCGATTTACTGTGTCTCTTTATCGGTAACGAAACTGGTTTTACTATTAATCGTGTTCCGGCAGCAGTTATTTTATGTACAGTGTCCTAAAATGCGTGCAATTTGAGAAGGACACAAGCGCACAATAGTACTTTATGCAGTATAAGTCGGCGTCATTGCCTGCTTTTCCCCCTGATGTAATACGCCTGGCTACCCAATAATGCTATCAATTGCTTATCTCTTCCTCAGTTCAGCGTGTATCAAGATTTACTTATTTGCAGATAGGTGACATGATTTAATAACGCTGTAAAGTTGGAATGATGGATGTAGTGCCATTTTGTGTGTTTCCCAGCTATGTGCAGAGTGCCTGTAAGATATTTAAGACGGCAGAAGAGTGTCGGCTCGACAGAGATGAAGAAAAAGCCTACGTGCTGTACATGAAATACCTCGCTGTCTATGATCTAATCAAAAAGCGCCCCGATTTCAAGCAACAGCAGGTACAGTCAAGTGTTTAAATTGTCTGGCTCAAACAATTCTTTGCAGGAGTTTAGTTCAAAAACCTATTGGGAAAATATTTATCAATCTGGTAACTGTTATAGTGAATGTATGTTGTTGTTTTTTAAATAATCGCGTAATTTCTAAATGATACACAATTTAAAAACATGTATTAGAACGCTAGACTTGCTGCTCTGTGATGAAGTGATTCCGCTGAATTTTTTCAGATGGCATTGATGTTTCTGTTTTTCTGCCAAATAAGATTAACAAGTGTCCTATCTTGTTCAGGATTATTTTCGTTCTATGATTGGACCAACGAGTTTAAAAAAAGCCATAGATGAAGCAGAAAAGCTATCCGAAAGCCTTAAGCTCAGGTTAGTTGCCCAAATTGTGTGTGCCTTTGGTTATTGATGGCTTCTAGCGATATCAGATGAGATGTGTAACGGAATGGGGGAAGAAAAAAACCACCACTATGTGTTTTAGACAAAGCTAATGAAAGTGTGCGCGTGTGTGTGCGCACGATAGCCCAGAATTCCAGAGCGCTTTCTGCCACACTGTGCTTGATGAACGGGGCCAAGCAGCCCCGATTTGTGAGTTTCAATGGTGGTGTTTCTGTGGAAAGGTATGAAGAAGCAGAGGTTCGCAAAAAGCTGGAGGAGTGGGAGAAGGAGGAGGATCTTAAGAGGAAGGAGGGGAAATCTGAAAAGAGGGGCTCTCTGAAAGAAGTGACAGATGCCAAGAAAGGGAACAAGAAGGTACCTCAAAGCTGGAACGCTTGAATATGTCGGTTAAATGTTTTTGTCTAAATTAAGCGGAAATGGGGTTGTTTATCATCAAGTGTTGGTTCAAATGGACCGCGTTGGAACAATCAATATAACCGGATGTCATTTTAAATGTATGCCTTCCCCTAATCCCGATCTACTAGTGAGCGATTGTCTAAATGGGGAACCAGACTAAACGTTAGGCGTTGAATAGTGACCAGTTACTATTTTGAAAGGCATTCGCAGTTAATTGTCAGCTCTAAAATAAGCCATTAATCCAGAGTTCTCTCTTCCTGCAGATTAATGGGGAGCCTCGGGATGCGAAAAGCGAGACTCGGAAAGGTGAGTGACAGTGACCCGGAAGCAGAAAAGGACACGGGCGGTATGCGTGAGATTAAGAAACGGCCGGTCGTATAGCCAGCTTAGCCACCTTGTTTGTCTGCGGGCTGCGCGGCGCGTGACACCTCTGCCGTGACCGCTCCCCTCTCCCCCGATAGCCTCTGTCCCGCCTGGGGGAATCACCGCCGAAAAACTCTTCCAGATGATGGCCGATCCCAACATGAGTGTCATTATCATGGATGCCCGAAGCGTGGGGGATTTTCAGGAGTCACATATTCAAGTCCCGGCGCAGGACTGCATCAGTGTCCCGGAAGAGGCCATCTCTCCGGGGTAGGGCGTTTTGGGACTGCGGGAAGATGACCGCCGTTTGTGCAGAGCTCTGTGTAATGCTGGCCACGTAGAGGTTATCGGTAATAATTAAGGTGAAATTTTTTAAACTGAGAAACTGACCAGTAGCTTTGATACTTTTTAACAAAATGCCACATGTGCTGTCCTGCTGCTAATTTAAAGAACATGATAGTTGTACAGTTGGTATTTTGGTGGGAAAGTGACCCGTTTAGATTATTGGCTCGCTTATTGTAATTGAGCATTCCCCCCCCCTCTCCCCAGAGTAACTGTGGATCAGATAGCTTTGAAGCTCCCAGAGGAGTCCAAAGGGAAGTGGAGTTGTCGGGGGTTTGTGGATTACATTGTGTTGCTTGACTGGTTCAGCTCCGTGACTGACCTCAGGCTTGGAACTGTTCTACAGAGCCTAAAAGACGCCCTATATAAGGTAAAAAAAAACAAACAACCCAAAACAATTTTGCACAAAGGTAGCCATCGTAGGCAACTCTGTCGCTTCATTGAGAAGAATACCTTTGCTTCACAGTGGGACAGTCAGACCATCCTTCGCAGTGAGCCCCTGGTGTTGGAGGGAGGTTATGAAAACTGGCTGCTCTTTTATCCAATGTACTCATCCAACGCCAAAGTCCGACCGCCAAGGCCAGTAACCATCGACACCATCCCACAGTGTAAGTTTACAAACTCTGTCTCTCCATACAGGGTGGCCATATTTTGTTTTATTAATAAGCTACTTTTTAGTATTAATAGTGGGGGGGAAAGTACGGTCAAAACAATTTTCATCAATGCAACGATTCAACTGACGTAGCGGAGAGCTTTTCTGTTTCATTTCAGTCATAGGTGGTCCATGCAGGTTTGTAGTAATAAGCCACTTTTTCTGTTCTGAGAACAGTGAACTTCAGCTATCCGTCTCTGGAAGAGCCGAAACCCCCAGTCCCTCCAGAACCAGAGCCTGGTCCTGAGCCGGAACCCCCTGTTCAAGTGAATGGGAATTCTGCTGTGGAGGAGACCCAACAGCCGGAATTGGAAGTGATGGAAGAGCTCCCAGAGGTTCCTAAAGTACCGCCCGTCTCTTCTGCCCCTGTGGCTTATCCAAGGAAGATCTCCCCTGGCCGGCCCAGCGTCTCGGTGAAGGCTGTTCCACAGGTACGGCCTACTATAGGCACACTGTGCCTGTTAAGAGCTTTGAGTCGAGTGTCACCTTCTCCTTTATAGTTTCAGATTTATTTAACTTCAGGCTTTTCTGGCCTGTATGATGGTTATCTCACCCCAGTTATCACTCATGGTTTTCTTTCTACTCCCCCAGATTGATCGCACCAAAAAACCCTCCGTCAGATTGTCCGGTGGCGTAAAACCAAGTGGCGAAAGCCCAGCCACGGACCCACAGTGTGTTCAGAATGGGCCCATCGTGCCGGACCGCTCTGTCAAACCTCCCTTTGATCCCATGACCCCTCTGGCAGAGGAGGAGAAGAGCCGTATCCACGCAGAAGCATCCCTGCTGATGGAGAAAGCCAGACAGGAGCAGGAACTGCGGAGGCAGGAGAGGGAGCGCCAGGCCCAGAGGAAGGAGGAGGAGGAGGAGAGAGAAGGGCTGCAGGAGAAGGAGGAGGAGGTGGTGGAGGAGGAGGAGGAGAAAAGGCTGCAGAGTGCAGAGGCTGAGAGCGAGAAGCAGGAAAAGAAGCAGGGCGCTGAGACACGGATAAAGGACACCTCTCAGGACTCTTCTGCTCCCAACAAAACTGTTAGTGAAAACCAGGTTCCCCTGTCTGACTCTTCTGCTCCCAACAAAACTATTAGTGAAAACCAGGTTCCCCTGTCTGACTCTTCTGCTCCCAACAAAACTGTTAGTGAAAACCAGGTTCCCCTGTCTGACTCTTCTGTCCCCAACAAAACTGTTAGTGAAAACCAGGTTCCCCTGTCTGACTCTTCTGCTCCCAACAAAACTGTTAGTGAAAACCAGGTTCCCCTGTCTGACTCTTCTGCCCCCAACAAAACTGTTAGTGAAAACCTCTCTGCCAGTCCGTGCCATATATCACTTTCACCTCACGCAAACATCACATCGACGCAACACGCAAACATCACATCGACGCAACACGCAA
Source organism: Hiodon alosoides (assembly GCA_025775065.1). Taxonomy (NCBI): domain Eukaryota; kingdom Metazoa; phylum Chordata; class Actinopteri; order Hiodontiformes; family Hiodontidae; genus Hiodon; species Hiodon alosoides. Next base: position 11,368 of record JAOYSI010034382.1, read on the forward strand.
ACATCACATTAAATTATGCATAGTTTTGTTTGTGGTTGACCAAGTGTATTAAGTCACAAAATAATGGTTTTATTGGTGTAAAAAATATACCCGACAGTTTTTCCTGTGTCGGCTAAATGTAAGCACATGATTTTGAGTTAAACTGGTTATGAACTACGTTTCAGCGTGAGCCATTGGGCAGGGCCAGAAGTGAGGAGATGGGAAGATCTGTCCCGGGTTTGCCGGTTGGCTGGATGAAGGTAATCGCAAGAACATTTGACTTGCAAAGCATTTATTTATTGAGACTTCTGCTACCCTATGATGGGGAAGTATGAATTTTCAGGTGTAATGGTCCTCTCTTGACAGTTTCTGGACACAACAACCGGTACATACAGATACTACCACTCCCCGACCAACATGGTCCACCTGTACCCGCCTGAGGTGAGCGTGGCCCAGACTCCGCCCGCCACGCCGCCCACCCCCAAGCAGAAGCAAACGGCGGCGCAGAAGCCTGCCAAGGAGTCGGACCAGGAGCCCTCCAAGCTAAAGCGCTCCTATTCCTCCCCTGACATCACGCGTGACCTGCAGGAGGGCGTCCATACCAAGCCCACCGCCACGCCCACCATCAACAGAGAGACCAAGTGCGTGTGCTACCCCTCGCCACAGAGCAGGCCATCGTGCGTCATTCCTCACTTATTCGCTGCGGGACACTTGGGTAGCCTCCATTCAGGCTGCGCACAAGCACACATTAAAGGTCTAAAATACAGATAAACGTATCACTTCCGCAACTACAACATCTGGTGGCATGAATAAATCGAAGGTATGTTTCACCTCCACAAGTGAATTTATAATAACCTGGTATTTGCCCCGCCCCCCCCCCCAGGCCAGCCGGCGTCCCTACACACACTAAGACTGAGATCACCCGACCGTCCGCAGCCAAGATCCGCAACCTGAACCCAGTTTACGGGGGACTTGGGCCTTCGCTCACTGGGCTGAGGAACCTGGGAAACACCTGCTACATGAACTCTATCCTTCAGTGTCTCTGCAACACTCCCGTCATGGCCGATTATTTCAACAAAAACCACTACCAGGAGGACATCAACCGGTGGGAACTGGGCGCCACCGCTGCGATTCCTGTTAGTTTACTTCGTTGGTGAGATGATCTCTGAAAGGCTATAACTCGCTGTTTGTTTGTCTGTCTGACGTCAGAGCCAACATCCTGGGACACAAAGGTGAAGTGGCGGAGGAGTTTGGTGTCATCATGAAGGCCCTGTGGTCGGGGCTGTACAGGTTCATCAGCCCCAGAGATTTTAAAGTCACCATTGAGAAGATCAACGATCAGTTCACAGGGTACAACCAGCAGGACTCACAGGAGCTTCTGCTCTTTCTGATGGATGGTCTTCATGAGGACCTCAATAAGGTACCACAGTACCGTCTCACTTCATTTGTTTTGTTAAATTACCATAAATGCCTGGCATGGAAAAATACTCTTCTTTTTAAAAGAAATTTGCCCTTAAATTACGAATACTGGCAATGACGTCAGCAATGTTGCTGTGGATTTTGTTGAGAAATGTGTTGTTTGAAATGTGCCAAATCGCTAGTTTTGTAATGCAGTGGAATTCCATGTTGCTGTATTTAAATGACTTTTTATTGATTACATTTGTTATCATTTTCTCTCTTTTTGGTTTTCATTTTGATGGCAAAATTAGAGAGTAAGTAAACCTGTAGTGTGCTTCCTCCCCCACTCAAGTTTGTTTGTGTGGTGGGCGTGTCACGCATTTGTCTTGTCTGACACATCAGAAACCTCTTGCATGTGAATGCAAAACATGCCTCATTCTAGAAACCAGTCCCGTACTGACACCCTGCTTGAGATGAAGGCCCAAGGGCCCGAGTATCATCCTATTGGCCAGAACCAGTGAATTCTAGCTGTCCTTTACGAAGTGGGCGGGTCTGACCTGCTGGCTCCCTGCGATGCACTCCGCACACTCCATCCCATAGAAAACGTAGCGTGCCATTTGAAATGTTCCTCCCTTATCGGATCAGATGAAATTTACATTAGATAAGATCTGTGTTTCTGCTCCGGTAAGAGTAACAAAGACTGCTGTGCAACTCGTAGGGCTAAATGCCAACTCATGCCTGTTGCTACGTCATAGGTTTGGTTCTGAAAAAAATGTTTTCAAGGAATGCATGGCTCAAAAGGGTGTCTCGTGAGGGTGTGATGTCATAGCTGTAGCAGCGGAAAGGACAGATGTCTGTGTTTTTTTTTTTTTTTTTTTAAGAGTGTGTTGAATGATGGCTAGCGCCAGATGTGATTCGTAGTGGCCACTGTCGAGCGAGACTTCGCTTTGACGCCAATCAAACGTCTCTTCCGTTTTCTCGTCAGGCTGACAACCGCAAGAGGTACAAGGAGGAGGAGAACGATCACCTGGACGACTTCAAAGCGGCGGACCTGGCCTGGAGCAAACACAAGCTGCTGAACGAGTCCATCATTGTGGCGCTGTTCCAGGGCCAGTTCAAGTCCACTGTGCAGTGCCTGACATGCTACCAGAAGTCGCGCACCTTCGAAACCTTCATGTACCTCTCCTTGCCCTTGGCTTCCTCCAGCAAGTGCTCCCTGCAGGTGAATTCGTCGCACCAGCCAGATGCCGTTTTTCGCTTTAGCGGACGTGCCGAGGGACATGGAGGTGTATGCAGAAGTGTCTGAGGTGTGACATTTCTTCTCCACAGGATTGCTTGAAGCTGTTTTCCAAGGAGGAGAAGCTGACCGACAACAACAAAGTGTTTTGCAGGCACTGCAGAACGCACAGAGATTCCACTAAAAAGCTGGAGATCTGGAAGGTTCCTCCAATTATGCTGGTGCATTTGAAACGGTGAGAGTGATTCCAAATTTATCTTTTATTTTTTCTCATTTTCTCTGTCGCCAACCATCCCTCCCCCTTAAAAACTTTATTATTCGACATTATTATTTTAGTTGTTTGTTGCTAACCAAAGAGGTTATTTCGAGATCCTTTTTTAGAGCGTTAGTATTTGTACAGTCAGATATTTCCTGAAGCAGTTCAGGTCATGTGCCTTGCCTGATCGCACCACAGCCGTTTGTCACCTGGGGTTTGTAGCAGATAGAAAACCCTCTGATCTGTCTCCTTAAGATTCTCCTACGAAGGAAGATGGAAACAGAAGCTTCAGACATCTGTGGACTTCCCCCTGGAAAATCTGGACCTGACTCCGTATGTTATCGGCCCAAAGCAAAGCTTGAAGAGATACAACCTCTATGGTGTGTCCGTAAGTACACCGATGAGTAGTTAGACCCCAAGTCATTTTTGGCCTCTTTTGACGCTATGTTCTGTGGGGGCACCAACCATTTTAAATATTTCACCCATAACAGAACCACTATGGGGGTCTCGACGGCGGACACTACACGGCCTACTGTAAGAACGTCCCGAAGCAGCGTTGGTACAAGTTCGACGACCAGGACGTGACGGACATTTCTACGTCTTCGGTCAAGTCCTCGGCCGCCTATATATTATTCTACTCGTCCCTGTGAAAGTAGCGGGCGGCGGTGACCGGCCCTCCGATGCGCACTGCATGTTCACGATGCTGCTTCTGATCTGATCAAGGGGAGAGGTTACGGTCTCGCAGAGGAACCTGGCTAAACGGCGCACAGGGCCCTTCTGTTTGAGCGTTTCCTCAGTTAGAGCGGGGACGTCGCAGCTTAAATAGAGGACAGTATAGAGGTTTAACACATAATCTATTAAAACCTTGTTAACCGTACCAAGAAAACAAGAGCACCCTTTTTTTTTTCCTTTTTTTTTTTTTGTTATAAGGACTGATGTGAGACCAAACATACTGCATTGTCTGCCTAGAAATATTTAAATATTACCCATGTATCTATTAAAACCCTTTTTGTTCTTTTTTTTTAAAAACACTTTTAAGCATTCAAACCATTCTCTTGGTTTCGTCATGATGATACGCCTTTTACATATACAACCTTTTAGCTTTTGTGTACTGTGAATATGCAAAGGGATGGGAATATGTATGTACAGGGAAGACAGATTTCAGCTCTTGCACATTAAACTTGACTACGTAATATTGTATATTAAGAGAGAGTTTTGGTTTATTCATCTTCACAATCACAAAAAAAAATTTTCTATCCTATTAATTATGTAGCAAAAATACTCTAAAATAACTTAAATAATGTACAACTTTCATTTTTCTTTTCATGAAGATGTTTCTATTCTCTTTGGATATCTTTTGAACGAAGAAAACAAGAGCTTTTATTCCTTAACAGAGAATTTTAAAGCGTTTTCATTTTGACATCCTCATTGTAATACCTTTCAGAACACTGCCTTTGCTGGCTTCCCGGCTTGGCTGGCCAGGACCGCAGCTTAATGAAACGGGCCTGAAAAGTGACCCCCATACTGCCGTGTGGACTGCAACGTGTCCGTGACGTGCTTTGGAAGCAGATGAGTGAAATGGGCTGGGATGTTTCGGCAGGGGCAAGGGAAGCACTCGGAGGAGGTTTGAAATAGAGGCAACCTGGCACATCCTGAATCATTAATGCCTCCCAGCATTTTCCAGTCAAGTATGAAATCATTTATGCTTTGCGCATATTTGTGTTCGTGTGGTAGTCTCTGCCTTTAAATGTTGTTACAATTTTGAGGCTTTAGATATAATAATTTCATTTTAGAAAATTTTTCAGTGTAAAAAGCCGAACAACATAATGTGCTCCTTTGATGCATTTTCCCCCACGGCCACAAGATGGAGTATTAGCGTCAGGCAGGCATCAGCCTTCGGTTTTCTGGTCTATGTTTAACTTGGAATTAATTTCTTACTCTCCAAACCTAGCGATGAGTAAACGGTTTCCGGGTTTGGTTGTGTCTACAGGAAAAGTTTTGGGATAAAAATATTTTCAGTGAACCCACAACACCGCCTTACTTCCTGACTCCTCTGTGCCCACGTATCTCCATGACCTCAGCAGTCAGGAAGCGAGAGTGAAAGGGTCAGGATCCAGCCACCCACTCTAGGTTTTTAAAAAAATAAATAATTCTCTTCTCATGGCACAACAATATTTAACACCCTCTATATCTCCATACAGAAACGGCACTTTCAGCTTTTGAGAGAAATATGAGCAGATGCTCTTGATTAGCTAGGATGATTCTGTGACCAATCCTGACATATTTCGGAGGACTTGGTCGAGAAACCATTTTAATGCCAACTCAGATCGTGATTTTTAAGACAAAAGGACACTAATAAAAGTAGTTATAGAACACCAGTTTTACATCTCTGTTGTTATCCCTGGGTCGTTTGGAGAGGTACAGTGTCACATGTACCGTCCAGAGAAAGCGAAATCACCGTACACTTCTTCTTTTTTTTTTACTCCATGCCAGGTTGCCGTGACGTTATGACAACGCACAGAGACGGTTCTAAAATGGATTTAAAAAAAAGAGCATGACGGTTTACACACTTACCACCACTCCGTAGAGGGAGTAGCTGGTTTTTTCGAGTAGAAGAGCAGGACAAAAACGGCGATAGGCCCATGTCCTCCAAAGAGAAGAGAACGTTGGTTCTCACCTTCTTCTTCACGCATGCTTGGCAATCGAATCTGCAAAACCGGACATTTTCTTTTTTGTTCCAAAGACCAGTCTTGGGTCCTCTGCCTCGTGGCCGGGTCGAGGACATTTTTTCAGGTCTCGTCCTTAGCCTTGGCCTCGAGGGGTGTGGGTGATTAAAACTGGTCACTTGTAATTTCTTATACTGATAAATGATTTTGCTTTTTTTTTAAATGGTATTTTTTCCAAAAATGTTATAGCGACGAGTTAAATTGGATTTCATTTAACAGTTTTGTTGCAACAAGCACAAGCTATCTACACTGTAGCTAATCAGTGCACGGTATTCCGAAGGAAAAAAACGGCAATTGACACTGACTGAGCATATCCAATGAATACTTTCCCGCTCTGGAAATACCACGCTAGACTCACAAACACTTATAAATTTGCTAAGTTATTTGGAATTTCTTATTTTCTGATAATGGCCACTGAATCAAAAATTGTTACATACGTGTTTTCACATTTCTCCGTCGAAGCAAACAAATGTGTGACTGTCAAATGTCTTACATGCAAAGAAAAGATTGTGGGGACCAAAGGGACAGCGTCTGGATTTAATAAGTAACTATTTTATTGTATCCCTCTTTATGAAATGTATATTCATGGCTTCAATAAATAAACAACAGCTAAACGTGAAAAACAATCCAGGCGTTCCCTAGCATTTTAACGGAATAGTGCATTATGTAAAACGATTCCGAAGTGTGGTAATCCTAATATAACGTTGATGTTTCACAGCCTATTTAAATATTTCTGTGTCCATAAAACCTGAGCATATAATTTAAATATGATATATTTATGAAAATACATGCTTTGGAAAAGTAGTTTTGAATTTCTAGCTTTTTATAGCTAGAAACACCAAATGTTTTCTTGTTTTAGTAAATAGAATATACACACAAATGTTTATAGATACATATTCTTGGAGCAAATTTAAAAAAACAAAAAATGAGCATTCTATATTGTACTTGAAGTGTTCTGTTAAGGTTTAAGGGTATTTAAATTTATTAAAATGTTGTTAATTGAATAATAATAATGATAATAATAATAATGAAAATATGATTTACAAAATTACCTGTACAGCATAAAAAAGTGAAAAGTTGTAACTGAGTTAGTTATTTCTGAAAAAGTTCCCATTTAATATACTCTGATGGAGTAAAGTGTTTACATTTACTGTACGTTTTGGAAAAGAGCTCTTTTACAGTTGTACAAATCTGATTAAACCTATCTACATCTAACCCATCCAATTAAAAAAAACCTGCATTTTTAACTGTGACAAGGCGTCTTATAAAATGTTTGTCATTGACCTTGTCTGGGATTACCCTAAAAGGCTCCAGGCCTTGGCCTTGTAAGTCCCGGCCTTGAATCTAAGACTGTCAAGGACTGGTAATTATTTTGACTTGTTCCTGGGTGGAAAGAGCAGGGAGCCACAGGCGGTTACCGTTTGAGGGGCTGCGCCAGGATATCCGGGGGCTGAGCCACAGTGGTGCCCTGCCTCACTCACCCCACCAAACCCCAAAGGTTTTAGAACCCCTTAAACACAACACACAAATTAATATCAGGCAGTCCTAACGTGATGAATTTGATTGAAATGTATTAAATGAATGAAGAACTCCTGGGCAGAGTTATTTCAAGGACTGTTTGAAAATTTAAATCAGATATAATTCATGTATCAGGTATAATTTCTTGTGTTTACCATTGATAATACATTTCTTTTCAAGAGATTCAGTAGATCAGGAGTTTCCCTTCTCAGCCAAATATAGAGAAGACTTTCAAAAATATATATCCATTATGTCGTGATAATTTTGCTAACTATTCAAAAAGAGCCTTATCACACCCGGCCGAAATGTCATTTAAAGCAACAAACTAAAGCAAAATTAAATGAAGGATCGTAAATCCCTGCGCCGGTAATGTGTACAAATTGTGATTGGTTTAACCAAAGAGCTGAGCCTACCTGAAGCGAACATTTGAAGGTGCCTGGGGGAATGGGCAGGGACAGGATGGTGAAAACCTGTTTGCTGTGTGGCTGGTATTCACAGCGTGTGCAAAGTGTGACCCAGCCGAGCTGGCCCTCAAACAGGCAAGCCATTATGGAGGCCTCGCCCGCCCCACCCAAAGACCTCCTTTCCTCTCACGGGGTCCGGGTTGTCCCCATCTGCTTTCGAACCGCCTGTAAAATCTCATTTAGACCGTGACTAGCAATGATTTGGGAAAATAACTACCGTAACATTAATTGTGTTTAGTAAATTATAGACACCCTCAGAGTGATTGTAAAGTGACTGGTGGGGTGGTGGTGGTGGGACAGAGCCAACCTTAATCAGGCTGTCATGGAGGGCATTTATCAGGAGGAGCAGCAGCTCCTGAGAGTCCTGCTGACAGCTGTTGTCGAACCGCGGGTGGAGAGAAGACACTACAGCCCTCATTTCTGACGGAGTCCAACTGTCTCGCTGTCCTGTCCAGATGTCCTCCACTAGCCTGAGGAAAGCACCAGCCACTTCACTCTGTAACCCAGAGCATCACAACAGAGGTAGGGCTAGTGTCAATACAAGGGGCAGAGACTGGGGTAAATGCTAATGTAAAATGTTAATGCTTGCTCTGACAAGTGATTCCTGTTCTGGCACTGCAGAAAGTACTTGACTAGAGGCGCTGTGCTACAGAGGCACTAAAGTGAACAGGATTTATGTAGCAGGAGTTCCCTGAGTTGACCAGACCACAAACGCCAGGCTGTCTTCCCATACTGGCCTGAAACTGGAGTTACCTTCCACCGAATGGATCATAGGAGAGCACCATCGTTACAAAAAAAAAAAAACCCCAACGTTTTACACAATAAACAGGACTGAAAATGGAGAAACGCAAGGCATTGCGCTGTTGCAGGAGATTGGGCTGTCGACAGCATTAACGTACCACAGATGCTCTAGTAAACTAAAGTAACTCAAGTGAACTCGCTGTCACGTTCCTGGAACCATTCTCAGAGGTGCTTTGTGACGTGGCACATTATCCATGTGAGGAAGGATAAGCCGTAGCCATGAACGGATGCACCTGGTCAACAAAAATGTTCAGATTTTTTCTTCAAACGCTGCTCAATTGGTATCCAGAGACATCTTTTTACACCGACATGGACTTAACTCAAAGTTTATAGTGTCAAGTCTAGTCTGTGTCATTCTACCAAGGGAAATTGTTTGTGCCAGATGGCATCTTTTCTACCGAGTCATAACAACCCAACAGACTTTAATTCATAGGCTGAAATTCCATTACATTATCATAATAATGTAACACGACAAACTTAAACATATCTTACACAGTCTTTACCAACTCACTCACCACTTTCAATCCCCCGTGCGATTTTATGGTTTTGTCTTTCAGAACAACGTTGCTGCAAGCCCGCCTTGCAAGTCAAACTTGTCGATTTATCAATATACGTTTTTGTTCTGTGACACCATAACTACCTAAAGTGTGTTAAATCAGTTTTTCCCTCAGATTTAAATATCGAATAAATGGTTACCGAATGTATGCGTTTTTTAGGCGCTACAGTGGTATAATATGCCGTACGTCGTTTCGTTTTCAACGGAATATCTATCAAACGATGTGGAGTTAAACCAAAGTCCTATTGATAATAGGCAACCCTAAACGCACGAGACGGAGCGTTGCGCTCCATGTCTGAAAATTAATAAACGTCCCACATCTGGGATCTGCCTCTGTTTAGTGTAATATTTGCCATTCGATGTTATTTAAATGTCTTTCGCAAAATGTCTTGCAAACCCTTTTTGTCATTAGCTCTTTCATTCGCCAGGCATTGGGCGATTTTTAAAACACCAGATTTAATTAAAAGCTTGACGTGAATAGAGCGTCAACGCAGTGACGTATATTTGCTATGAAACGAGAATGCAAAAATACTGTTTCAGATGCCATTTTCACCAATGCGCTGTTCCGCTACTCTCACCAAAATTCTGTAATGGGGTGTAGTTGAGGGAGACACCCAATTTACGCGTTTTGGTATAAGCAGGTGTCTGCTTCGCTATATAATCATTTGTACAATAATTCCGTTAATCCAATTGTCCTCTTTCAGCTTTTACAGTTAAGGAGAGGGTGCACAGCAATTTTAAGGCTTAAAAAAGATAACATAACATATTTTAATTATTTTATTAGATTAAATGATATACAGTACAAAATGTATACAGTATTATCCCCTCAATGTTTCACATTTCCCCAGCATAAAATAATATTCTAATTTCAATCTATTTACTTCGTGCCAGATATCTGTATCTATAAGATACACTAGATTAAATTTGCTCATACAATACTTGAATAACAAAAACAACAGTACCTTTGTAACATTAAAAACTCATCTTAACAATTTTTGGTGGACACAGTTTCAGAGTTCAACACATTAAAATGACATACATCGTACTGTAAAAGTTGCATTGCAATCTGCCCATATTTTACAAGATTTTCTATCCATGTTTTTATTAATAAAGTATGTACCACAAATGCCATAATACAGATATTTCTACATGTTTGTACACTTATAAAAAGAGAATCTGGATTACATTCTGCTCTAAATAAATCCTTGTAGTTTGAATCTTGTAAGGTTTTCCCTTACAAACCTGTCATCACAAAAACAGACAATGCACTTTAAATTGCTTTTGTTTTACACAAGGCAACTTCTCATAATTCATAATAAATACTATAACCCTCCATACAATAAGATTGTACCAGTTGATAGCCACGTTATAAGCTAATATTTGTATAAACTTGTAAAAAAACAAAAACAAAGTTCTTAAAAGTCGTTATTTTCCCCCTCCCCACATATTTTAAAATCTGTCTGGTTCTTTATAATTGCACCTGCTCAGTTTTAATCTGGGGGGGGGGGGGGGGGGCG
>JAOYSI010034392.1:262-19575 GCA_025775065.1 Hiodon alosoides
CCACGTGCTGTGAGGTAACATGGCTAAATCTGATAGGTGAACAGGGCCTTGGCTCCACGTGCTGTGAGGTAACATGGCTAAATCTGATAGGTGAACAGGGCCTTGGCTCCACGTGCTGTGAGGTAACATGGTTAAATCTGATGCGAGAACAGGGCCGTGGCTCCCCTTGCTGTGAGTTAAGGTGACTAAACCCGCCTGCTGATGAAGATTCACTACACCTAAAGATTCAACAGCATTTCTCCTCCCAGGGCTCATATGAGGACCCTATCTCGCCAGCTCTGCAGTGAGTTTGTGAAGACTGATGTGTAACTGCATCAGTCATGAGGAGGGCAGGTTCTGCTCAACAACTCTACACCACCTCTCCATAATCCCCTCCAGTGTGTCTTTCTCTCCTGTTGTCATTCAAATTAGTTTTCCAATTCTCCAATCTCAACTTTACCGCCTGCTGCTGGCTCATAAATCCTCGGTCAGCACGTTATTACAGAGAGTCTACTGAAACTGATAATTAGCTAGTTAAAGTCCCGGATGCGTCATTTAGCACGCCCGTGGCTAATCGGGAGTCATTCATCATTCTCTCCCTGGAGAGCCGCCCCTGCCAAGGGTGATCCGGGGACACTAAAGGGCGGAAAATGTTCTTCCAATGTTCCAGTAATGTTTTCAGTGATACATTCACTGAGCAACAGATGGTAGAACTCACAGGGTCTGTAAATATGGTTTGCAGCCTTGTGGAGTTCCTAACGTTTGTTTACAATGTTTTCCCAACGTACGCAATAACGGCATGCTGAGGAGCAATCGGTCTCTCACCAGGGGTGTCGAAGAGCTTCTTCACAAGTGTATCTCTTCGCCGGGTCTTTCTCCATCAGGCAGCTAATAAAGTCTTTTGCTGTCATAGAACACACACACACACACAACTACTGGTTACATGCTGGGACGTACAGAAAACATATACAAACATATGCACGCCTGCTGGTTACATACATTCTTTGCCCCATTCATTAAAACCACACACACACGCACGTGCGTGGACACAAATCTCTTAAAAATCTCTGTATTAAACTACATAGAATACAATTAGAATGTAATGATGTCTTGCTTTGGAATATACACCACAGATGTAATTTGATTAAGACTCAAGGCGATGCAATATAGAGATGCAATGGGAAAAGACTTGTCAGTCTGTTTGTTTTTGTCATGCGAATTCCAGATTTGGGGAAAAATCAGTGTTCTGCCTCACCCAAAAAGAATGGAGTGAGTAATGTTGCTAGGCTGGGTGGATGGCTTCCATTTACTCTAATTGACTAACTGGCCGAGCCAGAGACAGCTTTGTCTGGACAGCACGGCCTTCCTCCTACTGGACATAGAAGTCAGCGGTTGGCATACAGACAGCCAATCCAATGTCATGGATATTCAGAAAGTTAATGTTCCCATCGCTACGCCACACAATCAGACCTTATTCCCATGATTATCTGCCTGTTGATCATATATCAGATTTTTTGTCCTTCTCTCCTGCAAACCAATCAGATTCTTTGACTGGTTGACAGGAAGTCAGAGGTAAAGTTCAGTGTTTGATGCTTAAGGAGGGTCGGACAGGAGCAGTTCAGTGGTCATGGTAACCTCTTTCCCAGCTACACTCCACAGCAGAGAACACTGATTGGCAGGGACGGGAACTGAAGGAAAGAGATCCACTCAGTCCATACATGTGGAGAGGAGCTCGACAACAGATATACGCCCTGCTTATCATAGACCTAATGTTTCATACTTCATTGTTGAGTCTTGTCAAAGTCCTTTGTTTTATTTTGGTTATATTGCAATTCACAGCATATGTGACCCGAATGTAGCACGGTGTTACACCTTCTTGCCAAATTACTGTGCTTCACAATTCAAACCTTTTCTTTTTTTTATAATGTTGAATTGTTTTCATAATCATGGAAACTGTCTCACTGTGAATGAATATCATCGGAATCATGACTTCTGATGAACTGGTAATACATAAAGAAACCTATTTGTTTGGAATTAATTTTTGACTTTTTATTATAGGCTGTTTTCAATACCATTTGTTATAAATACTGGTAGTCGACCAGGACAATTGTGAGCCAGGTGGCTGGTTGACAGTGGCTGGTTGCCCGAATGTTTTCAATCATCTCGTCGCCGGGGCAACAAAAGTTGCATAGACATGACCGTCCAAGTTTTTTTTGCCTCGTAAATTTGGCCATGGACTTTGCTATTAGCAGAGTTTGCATTAAAGACTTTCCATGTTCCACTTTTCCCTTCAAGAGAACTGAAAAGCCGTACCATCAGTAATTAAAGGCCTCCGCCTCCTCCCCTTTGTAAAAGAGCATAATTGGTGTGTCACCACTGTGTGGAACATAACCATGGGTTACTATTGGTAACCTATAGCATAGAGAAAACACCAGAAAACTACAATAGATGGCAGTAGGGCTAGAAGCAGCAGCTAGAGTGGTCTTGAGTTAGATTAGTCTTTGTCTTAATAAAGTCAAGTTGATTAATTTAATCAGCTCCACACCACACAAACCATTAGCCTGAGAGTGGTATAAGGGCGTTTGACAGGACATTCTTTACACAGGTTTAATGCCTAGGAAATAAGTTATATGTGAAAGACACGCTTTAAAGTAATGCGCTGTCTTTAACACACAATTCAGTGGAGGAAGAACTCACACTGTCTGCTATTTTGATCCATCGTGTTGTTTACTGCAGATTGCCAGCTCTTTCAGTATAACGCACAGTATGTACTTTATTCTTAAATAAACACTTTTCTTGATTAGCACTATATCAGAGAGACAACTTTTTTGGTATTTTAATTTCTCATTTTTAAATGCTACCCTCACACACACACACACACACACACACACACACAAACACGCAAACACCCTCACACACTCAGATGCACACACACACTCACACGCACACACACACACATCTCGTCTGCTCACCTGAATCGGAGATGTCATCCCAATAGGGTGCGTCAAACTCATAGTCCGCTTTGAGGATCTGCTCAAAGAGCTTGGAGTCGTTCTCGTCGTAGAACGGAGGGTAGCCACACAGCCTGGAGCAAAGAGAATTCTGTCAGAAAAGGGTTTCAAAAAGAAGCTATCGTACACTTGGATTTGTTTACTTGGCAGATGATTTCTATCCAAAGAAATTTACATATTCATAATGGCAAAGTACATGTGGCGCAGACAAGAGAGTGAAATACTGTTTAAGGATCACCAGCAGCATGACAGGACACAGTGTTTATCAACTACAATGCAGCATCTCGGCAACTGGGAGCTGAAGCTGAGATGGTGGGCTTGGGGTTGCCATCTTCCTTTCGACACTCTCTTAAACGGGAGTCTTTACTGAATTAACTCAAACGCTTTATTGATTTTCTTAGACTGAATTTGATATATTCCGTTACGTGTAAAAAAAACAAAAAAACCTTCAAACACCCCTCCCCAAAATTACAACGGCCAAGGCTACTCTCAGCTTGTGCTGGGCAAAGATTCAAACTTCGATTATAAAGGAATTATCTCAGACGTTCCAAAGCAATCTGCGCACCTCAGGTACCTGGGTAGAGAGGCTTATAATACCACGCTTGGTCTAATCACTCAGGTAATACCTCAGAGCAATGGCTTTTACATTGCCTAGGACGCAGCACCACCGTCAATAATAGGGCGGAGACAGTGAATCAGACCCAATAGCCAGATGCCGACACCCTCGGATTAACTTATTCATAAAGAACAGAGAAAGGGACGGCTGTCTTGTCCTCATTGGGTGACTTGATCAATGCTCATTTAAGACAACAATTAAAAACAACAATTCAGCTGCACTGTTTCCAAGATATAATTTTCTTTTTCGGTATTGTTCCCACTAAAAAAATAATTTGGTATACTTTTCAGCGTTGTCCAAACGCAGCAGCACTCAGTTCAATCAGCGAGGTATTTTAAAGCCCTTCCTTTCTCCTGAAAGGGCCTTCTGGCAGACATTGTGAAGAACTGTGTGACAGCTGCGCTGAACGTTCCCCGGCAAACACTTAAAAAACCCTTTAAAACGCTGCATCCGCATCTGAAGTACACGGTTACTTCAAAGCCTCCTCTCGTTTGATATCGCAGGGCCTCGGAGAGTTTCTTAATACAGCTGGGGAAACAATGTGAGAGAAGAACACAAGGCACTCTCGCTCTCAGAATGCATCTCCACCTCAGTCACAAATAATAACAAAAAAACGGATCGTGTAGCTCACACAAAGGTCAACACTATTCATGTTGATTAGGGACTGCATCATCAATGAACCGAGTACACTTTACGCAGTTAGTAGAAGGATTCAAATCTCAAAAGTTCACACTGAAAAGCGTCACTGCTTCGACCCTGCTCAGACTGGATGGTGAGGCGGTAGTAAGATACATTGTGGCTTAATTGTGGAATTAACATTTGAATAGTTCTTGTCCCTCCTTCCAAAGAAAAGAGAAAAAGACTCCCTACTGTCCAACCTCACCTGACCAGAGCATGGTAATTTGGTGGTGGTGGGGGGGGGGGGGGTTGCCATAGAGCCCCTCTTCAGGAACCAGTCACCTTGACTGCCTCCTCCCACAGGCCCTGGAGAAGCCTGGCCTAGTCATAGTTCTTGAGACCTACAATCTCTCACAAGTAAACATGTTTTGTAGGACTCGCTCCCGCAACAGGGCTTGTAACTAATTTCAGCCAACCACTCCTGAATGCCTGTTCCCGTGTCCAGGATTTCAAGTGAATTTAGCCCATCTGTTCATTAAACGCCGTCGATTACTTTTACTTAATACTAAAGTGAATCACTGCGGTTTTTCCTGACCTTGTATCTGTTGGTCCAGTTACAAAAATAATAAAATACGTCTAAATCCCGGAATGTATATGATGTCTAAATGTGGTTGCCATAGTCACCGAAGGATAAAATGGCGTGCCTAATGTGAGCGACCCTAGACGACCACATTGCTCACCACACCACACTCAGAGCAGGCACAGGAAGTCTGAACTTCTTACACTCGGTTTCCAAGCAGCCCCATCTCACTGATGGTCTTTTCTCTTCTGATCCAGAGCTTAGGTCCAGTCTACCCCTATTAAATTTATCATAAAAACACGACATGCCTCAAAGCCTATGTCTGCTTGAACCACGTATCCTTTCCTTGGCGTCTAATTAGGCTGAAAAATCACCTGAGGAGGCTCAGTGTCTATATATGGATGTGTGGCTTATCTGCACAGTAAGGACTAGAAGGACCTGCTGAAACTGTTCCACATTCCTGCTCAGTCTTTTCCACACAGTAGGGAAAAATTATGAGCACCAGTAAAAACGTTCTCACAAGGTTTCCTCCATAGATACAGAACGTCTCCATGCTGGCATGCTTCTCAAGTGGAGCTGTGGGTACACACAGCGTCACCCACCAGGGGGCCTCACGCACACACACACACACACACACACACACACACACACACGTAGGGCAACTCACAGGCATGATTTGGCATTGGGTAGATATACTCACAAGATATAGGCGATGACCCCAATGGACCAGCAGTCCACAGCCTTACTGTAGGGCTTCTGGGCCAGAACCTCTGGAGCTGTGGGAAAACACAGGGTGGGGCTGGGAGTGAAGCCATGTTCAAGCATCGGCAGGCCATCTCTCTCGCCCATTAGCTATGTCTTTCAGTCACAGGAACACATCATTGTGTCAGGAGAGAGAGGTACAAGTTATTCACTGACTTGTGGAACTATGATATAACAAGCCTTGGTGGGGACTACGGAATGTCAGTGTGGTTACTTTCTGAAATGATTTTTTTACACAGTTACGGCCAGCTCTTTCGCTTGTCGGTTTGACTCCTGGGATTTGCCTTCTCAAAGAGACTTTGTGTGAAGTGCTGAGAATCTGGGTTCCTTGAGGAATGTACGGAGAGTTCGTTCAATCCGCCAAACCACATTCAGGTGCGCAGGTGAGGTCTTGGCTATGGGTGGGGCACCACGGCTTGCCTGTCCATCAGGGTGAGCCTGAGTTTGTCCCCAGGGCTTGAAGGCGTGTGCCAGTGAATTGTGTGAGTGAGCGTACGTGCAGGTGCCATGGTAGATGGGGCTGGACTTTTGTTGTTCTATGCAAATGTGCGCAGGTCTTGTCTATCCCTTCACAAAGACTGACAGCTTCTGTCAGACGCTCATGCCTGGGTGGGCTAAAGAAGTGTTAACTAAACATAGTCTGTGATGCTCAACTGGGCATAGTCCGTTGCACATGGCTGACATACCGAACACACACACAAGAAGATACAGTGTGATCTTTGTGTAACAACATTTTTTGTGTAACAATTCTTCACCTATGTGTTGCTGAGTCTCGGTACACACACACACACACACACACACACACACACACACACACAGACACACACATATAGGTTTTCCCACATAGGCACACACACATACTTGCACACAAACACAAACACAGGTACACAACTAAGTTAGCTGGGAGAAGAACAGAGGAGCAAGCAACAACCAAGGTGTCTCCAGCCGAGGAGATCTCTCCAAGTCTCGGAGTGAGATTAGGTGTGCACAGTGAGGAATACTCATATGGAACAGAATCCAATATCGCTTCCACCTGCTCGACTCCAGGCTGACTGGGGTCACCATGGCGATGACCCCCCCTCCCCGTCTCCTAATAGACTTCCAAGAGTTCCAAGTGGTTGCTGTATCTGCTCGGTCTCTTTGCTTACAGCAACTTCTGCATCTCAGAAGGCCCTCAAGGATTGTGTTTGGATTTATCAAAAATGAATCAAATAGTCCCACAGGGACTATCTGCCTGGTATGTTAATTTTCAAATAAGTTGGATGCTAATGGACACAAAATATTCGTCCTTTTTTTCCAGAATTTTTATTTACCGAGGCATTCTCCTCTCTCCAACCCCTCCCACCTCTCTTCCTCCATCAATTGTAGCTCAATTTGATTTTGTAACAGCATCACAAAAATACCTTTTTTGTAACTCATGCATAGCAAATGAATAAAAATACTGAACATTAAAGAACAATCACAAAAGAGTAAAACCGATACAATGAAAATAGTAATTATCTAAACACCCAATAACATGATTGATAATAATGGGAAAATAAAATGATTAATTATAACGCGGAGTAGGGGAAACCAACCAACCACGGCACACACAAACGGATGCATCGCACACTCACAGCATAAATTAAGAATAGAAAATAGACAGAATAGACTCCCTCTCTCCCTCACAGTCTAGACTGATACAAGCTTCAGTCGCCCAGGGATTCTAGAACCCTATTGAGTTGTAATATCTGGCCAGGCAAGCTGCAGTGGTGACAAAGGCCAGCACACAATGCCACTCAAAGATCCAATTTTTGAACCCCTGAGTTCTCATTGTGGAGTTCCTTTGAAGGACTCGCCCGGAGTAATTAAAATAAATAGAGGCAATTCCCAATCTGTCCTCATAAGCCCCCCTGAGAAGCAGAACTCTCTTGGGTCCTTCTGTCCCATTTGCGACGAGGTGTGCCCCTCCAGGCAGGCCAACTATCTTGGACCCAGGACCTACCGACACCAAGCCTTCTGGTCGATCCCAGTTACTGTTTTCCACCCGCCATTGTTTTCTAAAGGGTTACAACTCGGGGCAATTTACAAGGTTCTTTGACCGAAAGGGGCGGATCCAGACCTTTTTAAATGGGGTGGCTAGGACGGGACCAGGAATTGTCTTGAGGAGCCCAATTATGATTATCACAACTACTGTCAAAATGTTAATAATTTGTAGATAATTAATTAAATGAAACGGCTCTTCTCTAACCCTGCCTCACTTCCTGTTTCAGCCAAGGCCCAGGGAAACAGCACCTTAAACAGGATTTACAGTTATGGAACAGGAACGACACATAAAGCATACATACCAGGTAAAATAACAACAGTGAGGTTTTCAAATGCACCCTTCCACAATCATACACCCTTTAATACACTACTGCACAGGTGGAAAAACCTGGGTTGAGAACTGTCAATGACACCATTTTAATCTGAGTGTTTAGTAAGACAGGAACATGGGGGAGTTGTGAGACACATCCCGGGAAACCCTCAGCGGCACCTCGGGTCGGTTCTGCAGCCGTTCGCTGCCTCAACCCTCTAGCTGCTTTCCACTGCAGGTCAATGTTTTAATGCCTTTTCTTTCAGGAGACTTAGTTAAGCCTTGCCAAACCAGCCAAATCTCTAGCCTGGTTCTAATTTAGACTATTAAAGAAATTACTTACAGCATGTAGCAGAATCTATTTATACTCAAGAATGCAGTTTTTCTCAGTTTGATCATTTGGAACATACTATTCTTAGCAACGTATCTGACTCGTGGATCAGATTTACAGCTTCTTGGCCCGGGGTAGGGGGCCGGTGTTGGAAATCCCTACAGAGCTAACAGGGAGAAACGGGAGTCACAGACGGATGATGGCAGTGGGCGTCCAAGCCAAGAGTACTGCGGAGAGATGGATAGGGGCTCCAGCACCTTACCATTTTAAGGCAAAATTGCCATGCCAGAACGATTTCTTCACGCTGAAAACCTCCTCTTACACTAGCCAAGCACATTCTTCTGCGTTGCATTCATATTAAAGAGCCATGTCGCACTTTTGTTGCTTCAAAACCAAATGAGCTACAGGGCTCAGGCAACACAATCATCAGCTTCCACTCAGTGTTACCGCAGTGCATTTTTCTGTGTGGTGTGTCGGACTGTGTCTGTGTGTGTGTGAGAGTGAGTGTGTGTGGTGTGTCGGACCGTGTCTGTGTGTGTGTGCGTGTGTCTGTGTGAGAGAGTGAGTGTGTGTGGTGTGTCGGACTGCATCTGTGTATGTGTGTGTGAGAGTGAGAGTGTGTGGTGTGTCGGACTGCGTCTGTGTGCGTCTGTGTTTGTGTGTGTGTGTGAGAGTGAGTGTGTGTGGTGTGTCGGACTGTGTCAGTGTGTGTGTGTGTGTGTGTGAGAGAGTGAGTGTGTGTGGTGTGTCGGACTGTGGCAGTGTGTGTGTGTGTGTGAGAGTGAGTGTGTGTGTGTGTGTGTGTGAGAGTGAGTGTGTGTGGTGTGTCGGACTGTGTCTGTCTGTGTGTGTGTGTGTGTTTTTTTTGTGTGTGAGTGTGTGTGGTGTGTCGGACTGTGTCAGTGTGTGTGTGTGTGTGTTTGTGTGTGTGAAATGCGTCTGTGTGTGTCGAAATGCGTGTGTGTGTGTGTGTGTGTGTGTGTGTGTGTGTGTGTGAGAGTGAGTGTGTGTGGTGTGTCGGACTGTGTGTGTGTGTGTGTGTGTGTGTGTGTGTGTGTGTGAGAGACTGTTAGCGAACTAGCTTAGCTTTAATGTGGGATAAGCAATGGCTCCTCTGCCTTCAGCGCAGATGAAATGGCAAGTTTATGACGGGGCACTGAGCGCCACCCTGGGATCTGGGCTTCATCCAGAATTCACGGTGGCTAGCCCAAAACGGATGACTCTCATTAATA
This sequence comes from Hiodon alosoides, assembly GCA_025775065.1. Classification (NCBI taxonomy): domain Eukaryota; kingdom Metazoa; phylum Chordata; class Actinopteri; order Hiodontiformes; family Hiodontidae; genus Hiodon; species Hiodon alosoides. The sequence goes on from JAOYSI010034392.1 coordinate 9,727, forward strand.
CAGGCCTGATTAAATATTGTAATAAATAAATAATGAACACTCTATTCATGTAACTCTACTCAGATGAGATGATGTCGGGTCAGCCTGGCACCCTCAGACCTTGATCAATCCCAACAGGACATCACTCACATCAACCACACATCAGGTATGTCTACAGTTAACAAGCTGGTACAAAAGTGTCTAGCCGGAAATATTGAATTACTAGATTGTCTAATGTATGGGAGCTGGTCAGGATTTAGATAAAAAACTTGTTCCAAGTTCCCACTTACCCACGTATCCTGGTGTCCCACACACAGTGGACATAACATCCCACTTACCCACGTATCCTGGTGTCCTACACACAGTGGACATAACATCCCATTTACCCACGTATCCTGGTGTCCCACACACAGTGGACATAACATCCCACTTACCCACGTATCCTGGTGTCCCGCACACAGTGGACATAACATCCCACTTACCCACGTATCCTGGTGTCCCGCACACAGTGGACATAACATCCCACTTACCCACGTATCCTGGTGTCCCACACACAGTGGACATAACATCCCACTTACCCACATATCCTGGTGTCCCACACACAGTGGACATAACATCCCACTTACCCACATATCCTGGTGTCCCGCACGCAGTGGACATGACGTCCCCTGTGCCCTCCATCTTGGACAGGCCAAAGTCACTGATCATGATTTTAGACTCATCCTGGGGGTTGAAGTACAGCAGGTTCTCTGGCTGAGGAGGGGAAACACACACAAAGGAATCCATTACATGCGGTTCTCTTAGCTCCAGAAAGGTGAGATGTCAACTATAGTTGTATACACACTAAAACACACACGCCTGCAAACGCGTGAGTGCCTGAGTTAAATGTTGTAGAGCGGCAGACAGAAACTAATTAACGCATCATTCGGTAATCAGAGGCACAGTATTTACTTTTGTAAATCCCTACAAGACAGCCGTATTAACAGCAGTGAAAACATTCCCTGGCCATTGACCACAACTCTCTATCTGTGTTAAATCTGGTAAACTGTGTTAATCTCTAACTCCATGTTTTTAATAAGGCGAATTCCCTTGTGCTCTTTCCCCAGAAGAAGCTCTCCACGGCAGGAGCTTAAGGATGACATAACTTACTGTGCCCACCACAGGGGACAGTAAACAGTGTTAGAATGGGTGTGCCCAGTAAAAGCTCCTTTACATTGTCTCACAATAGTAACGAGGCTGAAGAAATTCCATATTTAACTAACAGGAAGTGCTAACCCAGATGTGGAGTCTCTTGTTCCTGATGCACCGAGAGGCGAGGGCATAGCTTCTGCGTTTCTTAATTATTGCCCGGGTTCGAATGAGACATTAAGCCGTGAATGAGGAGAGAGGAGTGATGCGCTAATCACCCGGACAGACTTTCACAGAAGCAAAGAAACCACATGTAGGACAAATGTGTGCCTGAATACAAGTCTGTGTGTGTGTGTGTGTGTGTGTGTGTGTGTGTCTCTGAACAAGAGCCTGTCTATAATACTGTCTTGTGTGTGTGTGTCTGAACACAAGCCTGTCAACGACACTGTCTGTGTGTACGTCTGTGTTTATGTGTGTGTTTGTGGTAGAACACAAGTCTGTCTACGACACTGTCTGTTTGTGTATGTGTGTGTTTGTTTGTGAATAGAAGCCTGTCTACGACACTGTTTGTGTATGTGTGTGTTTGTTTGTGAATAGAAGCCTGTCTACAACACTGTTTGTGTATGTGTGTGTTTGTTTCTGAATAGAAGCCTGTCTACGACACTGTTTGTGTATGTGTGTGTTAGTTTCTGAATAGAAGCCTTTCTATTGCACGGTCTGTGTGTGTGTGTGTGTGTGTGTGTGTTTAAGTGTGTGTTTGAGTCTGACTATGAGCATGTCAGTGACACAGTGTGCGTGTTGTGTGTGAGCGTGTCTGTCGGTGACGCAGTGGTGAGTGGGTGGGTGCTAGCTTGTCAGAATAAGTCTATCCATGACACAGTGCGTGTGACAGCATCGCATCTCAGTGCTACCTTGAGGTCTCTGTGAACGATGCCCATCTTGTGGAGGTAGTTGACTGCATCCAGGACCTGTCTGATTAGGGTGCTGGCGTCCTTCTCTGTGTAGAAGCCCTTTTCCACGATGCGGTCAAACAGCTCGCCTCCCGAAACTCTGGGGAACAGAAGAACGGTCCGCAGGTCACACACCGCACCACAGACACACCGTCAGAGGATGAAACGAAAGCCAATGGTAAGGTGACCCCCAGCCCACTGGTGGTGATCTGTTCTGCAGTATCTGAGAAGAGACGGTCCAAAGCCCTGGTGATTCAGAGGGCCACTCTGGGGGCGCGGCTGAAGTGAGCGACGTGCCGGAGGATGGACAGATTCCATCAGAAGGAATGCAGGAGCGCTCAGCAATCCGAGTGCAGAGAGACCAGACGGATTCCCCTGCCACTCCAGCCAGACACTGAGCCCCAGGCCCCTGGCTTCACTGGCGGACGTTGCCTTGACAAAGTATTCAATAATAGTACGGAGCGCTCATTAACTGCAAGAAGAGGATGTATAAATGTGCTTTTCCTTTGCAAATATTTCTTTACAACAGTCAAACAAGCCAAGCAAATGAAAATCTATAGCTGGTTCTCAAAAAGTTGCTGCAACGTTCCAGCAAATAAAACCCAAAACACCGAAACTATGTTAAAAGAACACTGTGAGAACATTAAGCGCTGTTCTTACGATTGTGAATCGTGAAGCACTGTATTGCTATGTAATTGACACCCTGATACCCATATTTCTAGTTTACACAACGTATCACTCATTTTGGGAAGGCAGTAGCGTTGCTGAAACGCTGGGACATTCAGTGCCGGGTTGGATTTGACATTCATGCAATGTTTCACATGAGTTTCATACGAGTTTCATCAGACCGCCGCGCTTAATCACGTTTCCGCATGCTTGGACCTCCGTGTCAAGGTTAGCCCTTTGTTGGTATGCAGGAGCACAACACGTAACACGTGACCTTCCTATAACATTGCGGTTTACGTTTGTGAATTATGGCCTCACAACCCGGACGCTACATTGCTGAAGATGCTAAAGATCAAACATCAGTGGGACAGTTGAATTGGAGTCATTATTAGCATCGGAAATGACTTAATCCAGCTGTAAATGAGCCTGTCCAGGTGGACCAGCAAGACATCGGCAGCGGGCAGTGTTAGAGAACTGGGCTGGAGAACCTGTACTGGCGTATTGTGTGAATGTGCATTGTTGTTTCTGAGTGACTGTGCTTTAGTTGCTGTGTGGTGAGTATGGGTTTGTCAGTGTGTGTGTGTGTGCCTATGTGTTTTTATGTTGGTGCTGAATGTGTCGATGTGCCTGGGTCTGTGTGTATGTATGTATCTTTCTGTGTTTTTGTAGGTGTGTACGAGTGTGTTTATGCCTGTGAGTGTTGGTAATTGTTTATATGTCTGTAGGTGTATGCTTATATGTGTGTTTGAGGGTGTTTGTATGGGTGTATGTGTGTGTGTTTGTGCATGTGTGTTTGGTTATCTGTGTGTATGTATAAGTGCCTGTCTACCTGTGATACTCGACCACAAGGGGGCGCCTGCCCTCTCTCCTCTGATCTACTAGGCAGAAAACCCCCTCCAGCTGAGTGTTGTTCAGAGCAATGCACTGCCACATACCGAAAAAACCAACTGATAATAAGACTGGATTTTCATCCTTCATTTGATTTCATCCAATTGAAAGTCCCCCTTTATTTTTAAAACTTCACTACATAAATGCAGCGTATGCCTTTTCAGAAATTTCATTTAGACTAACACATTTCTTAGGTTACTTAAGTTTTAATACATTTCAGGAAGACAAACTATAGCAAGTACGGCCAATATTCTAAACTCTTCGATTCCTCGCTCCCTCTTTTGGTCCAGGGATCGTTTTATTATAATAAGCAAAATTCCATCTGTTTCATGAGCAAATGCATGCAGCTCAATGCCTTTTTCAAACATAATGACTGCAAGAGAACCAGCCTCAGTGAACAGGAGAGGTCATTCTTCACCGCCCAGGCAGCCGATCTTGGCAGGTTGCAGGTTCGAAGCCCAGCTTTAGTTTAGCTGGGTCTGTGAGGTAAATAAACAGCGCTACTGTGATATAATCAGTTCACTGGCCCAAAGCCTGAAGGTGGGGCCTGATAAAATCACACGGAAGATCTGCTATCCACCAAAACCACACACACAGCCTGGGCTCTTCACAAAACCAGGAACACCAAACACTACTGGGCAAATCGGTCATTAAAACTGTGACACGTGTGTGACAGCTCAGCTCAGCTCAATGATGCGATGACGTAGGGCAGCGTCTCCGAGCTCCTGGCTGGGATGTCCCACAGTGTTCTGGTCCATGTAAGGCCCTGCTGGCCCGAACTGACCGTGAGTGTAGCCGAGCCTGGGAACGTCCAAGCACACAGCACAGTCCACAGACCACCCCCCCACCCCCCAATCTCCAGCTCGGACACGGAGGCACTGTAATCCCCAGGTTCATTAATCACTGGAAGGCAACTTAGGCCTCAGGCTTCACTGTTACAAATCTAACCTAATAGGGGAACTGATTAAATTTGCAGGCAGGATAGAATCTTTTTTTTAAAGCAAGACAAAAAATTTTTTTTTGATTTATTTTATTCCCCAGCAACAAAGTCACATAAGAAACATTTTTTAATTTTTGGTTTCCTTGCATTTAAATAATCACTTGCTCCCAGGCACGAAGCAACATCGTCCGACGAGAAAAACAGCTGCAACAAAAAAAAACAACAACCACTGAGCACTTTCAGACCGCATCCCTCGACTATTTCCAAACGCCCAATGAGGCTTCCATTTATCACGACTCTGATGTCGGGAGAGCAGTGGAAGATCCCTCTACATAATCTCTTTTAAACGCTGACCAGACAGGCTGACTCGTAAAAGGACTTGTCTGTCGCCCTGACAAGCACAGAGCGTGTGAAGGCGCTGTGCATACCCTGGGTCACAGAGCGACCAATCCAATTAGAGCCTGTTAAAACTGACATTTTTAACGGAGTTTCTCCCAAAAACAGGGACAAAATTGTGACTTGTAACTCCTCTCAGAGTCGAAGGTGACACATTTTAGTCTCCAGCAGTACTTATCTGGGGCCGTGAATAAACCGCACGCTGGGAGTTAAGACTTAATTGTCGGATAGACATTCTAAATGCTACATTCCAATTCGAGTTCACTTTAAAAAGGACTGCAGTAACAGCACAAGTTGGGCAAGTATAATAAACGAACTCTGGCTCACAGGACCAGACCATGGCCTGGATGTTGCCCAGGGGCCATTCTAACCTGGCCCGGGCGTTTCTCAGGGGCCACTCTGACCTGGCCCGGGCGTTTCTCAGGGGCCACTCTGACCTGGCCCGGGAGTTTCTCAGGGGCCACTCTGACCTAGCCCGGGCGTTTCTCAGGGGCCACTCTGACCTGGTCCGGGCGTTTCTCAGGGGCCACTCTGACCTGGCCCGGGCGTATCTCAGGGGCCACTCTGACCTGGCCCGGGCATATCTCAGGGACACAATATGAACGGCAGGCACGACAGGGATGAAGAGCCGGGAAATATTGGAGCAACAGTGAGCAGAAGATACAGAAGGCACATGGATGAGAAGAGCTTAACCCAAGTTAATCTCATTTTCAGCAGCAGTCCAAGGTACAGCCAGCGAGGATAATAATAGAAGTATAAATGACTTCATGCGCTGGATGGCCTCCTCTCGGGACTGTGTGATAATTGTTTCAGACCAAATCCCTAAATGCTGATGCTGACGCTGATGCAGAGGTGGGGGTGGGGGGCTTGGGAAAGCACGCGTGGACACATGAGGTACAAACCTGTACACACACCTGTAAAACCCACCGGCACTTGGGCTCAGATCAGACTCAATTCATCAAACTCTGATCAGACTCGTTTCATTCCTTCTGTCTCTCTCTCCCCACACTGCAAGCAATTCTCCAGCTAATCCTCTGAGAGTGAAACATGGGTGCTTCCTCTCTGTCGCTCAGGGGGGTTTCCCTGCACGGCTAGAACGAGGCAGTAAGACTGCCATTCACAAACACAAGTGAATGTGAATGTAGAATGCAACGTGTGTGTGTGTGTGTGTGTGTGTGTGTGTGTGTGTGTGAGAGGAAGATTGTGTATGTGAATATGTGTGCGTGAGACTGTGTGTGCGTATGAAAGTATGTGTGTGCGCATATATATGTGAGCATGTGTTTGAGATGTAAGCCAATGTAAGCCAGGCTAACTCGTTGAACTGAGCTTTATGCCTATAAGTAAATAAATAGGCAATGATCAGTAATATTTCCGTTTATTTACTGAACCACACAATAGACCTACCTAGGTCCAAAACCAGTCTTTCTGAGAACTGCCTTAGCTCCTGCTGCACTTATTCACAGGCCTTCACAACCTTGTTTGTAGAAACAGTACACTCTGCCACTCTTATGCCAACTCACAGCCCAGACTGTTCACTACAACGTATCACATTCTCTATTAGAATGGAGAGAAGACAGCAGAGTTACAATGAATTTTATCTGCCACTCAATGCAGCTCTTCTATGCAGTGAACAGTCTGGGCTGTGGATAGGTTAATTATGTCAAAAAGGCTACCTTCGAATGTGAAACGCAATAATATAGCCGATATATTTACTCATTTACTATTTACTCAGTATATAAACGCTTAGCGTGTTTGATGTCAGCAGCAGTGAAGTCACGGGGGAAAGCTATCAGCCCCACTGATTATGGAGAAGTCCGGAGACAGGGACTTTGAAATGAAAAGACCTTGCATGGAAAAGAGACAATCCCCCCTGATCCAGGGTTTCTCCTAATGCGTCAGAAGCGACAGATAACCAGTGAGGGAAACTTATCTGGCCCGTATTGTTTGTAAGGATTCCACTCAGTCTCCTCCTGCCAGATGCCCAGGGCTTGTGGGCATAATAACCTGTGCGTTGTTAACCAACGTCCCGTGGGGAAACAGATGGCACCTTTCTGCCTCGTAAACCAGTGTCGCGCACCTGCGACAGGTGCATCTGAGTCACCCGAGGAGTAGTTTCGCCGGCTTGGGAGCGGCGCGTTTCAGTCGCTGTGTAACAGGTCCAAGTCTGATCTGCGGTTATATCAGATCCGAGCGTCCTTCGTTTAAAAAATCCCTGCAATAACATCCTGAAGCATGGGCCCATATTTCAGGGCTCTCTCATCTACGGTGAACATGCAGAAATAAACAGGGGGTACCCCTCTTCCCTATAATCCCCTAAAGCTTCCAGGTGGCCTACAATTTGGGCAACTAGATCCTTTAACCATTTAATCACAAAAGGATCAGCTATTAAATTATTAAAATGAAATAATCAAGATAGTGACTTCAAAGCAACAGTGACTATAAGGGACATATTTCAAAAATGACAAGAGAAAGAAGAGATGGCGGTTTGTTTCAAGCTGAAGAAATAAATAAATCAAAGTGTGTTGACTCCATCAGGGGAGTGAACCGTTTGTGTCACATCCATTGTGCACCCCAGGTTCACCTTTGGCAATACCTTTGTGTATAAAATGCGCTCCTCATAGACATGTGACTGGGACGCCAGGTCACTGAGGATCTGGCCCGTGCTGTGGCTGCGCACGCAGGGGTGATGACACAAGCGGCGCAGGCACCAGAGCCCCTTCCCATATTTGGCAATCTCACGGCGCCCCGCAGAAGAACAGATGAAGAGAGGGCTCCGAGTGCGGGCAGGGGGGCGAGGTGGAGGGCACTTACAGCTGCATGATCAGGTACAGGTGGTTGGCACTCTCGTAGATGTCCTCCAACGCCACGATGTTTTCATGCTTTATCCTGCGGGGGGAAACCCAGAAAACCCAGTTCAGTAAGGTCAACATGCAGGCTGTTTGAAATATACCTCAGTAGACAGACACAGACACGGAAGCGCTCACCCACGCGTTCACATCAAACTGTTACAAAATCATCCTCACTGCTGCAGAAGCCAAGAGAAGGCTCGACCGAAAGCAACTGCTGAAGAAGCAACTGGTAGATTAGGGTCAACCTGCAAAGCCTTTTCCGAATAACGCTGACTTCACCCTGAGAAACGTGAGCGAGGAGGTACCGCCGCAGAACCAGAACGCTTTCGTGCAGAATCCCACGCGCCTGCTCTCGGGGAGATTTCCTCCTGTTAGCAGCTTACCTTCAATTAAGGCCATCGATCTGCAGAGACTGATGCAAAGCCTTCACCAAGGAGACGCTAATGCCACCAGATACCAGCCTCCACAAACACCCACCGAAAGGGACGCGGATTCCGAGCCTAGAACTAATAACATTCTCACAACGTCTACAAAAATAATCAGGTTCCTGGCACAAAACTCAGCTCTTAATTCCGTGTGTAGTCAACGTCACGCAGATGACAAATTAAATGTAGAGTAATGTATTTACCACCTAATCAGGACCAGGTGGTTTATTTGCGCTTGGTAGATCCTTCCTCTCCTTTGGACTGGCTTAGGCAGCAACAGACCAACATAATTCCCCTTTTCTACTTTCCCGATGCAAGTTACTCCTACACCATTCTGGACACCCAGCACATGTGCAGAGAAGCCAATGGCCCTTGGCTTAGCCCATAATCCTCCAAATTACTGGGCCACTGGAGAAGCACAGGATTTTAGACAGTTCCTTATTTACCGCCTCATAAAAACTGTTCCCGTTTGTTGGATCTGGAAGAATTACTAACCAGCAGTGTGATCCATCAATCTTTAGCCACTACTCATGCCTGCAAAGCCAGTGTTTCATCCCACGTGTGGCTAAAAACGCTTCATCGGAAAATCTAGGTTAAAAAATAGACGAAAACGCGAATGGAAGGGAAAGCGAGGAGACGAGACGGAGCCCAACTTCTAGGTGACCTATACAAGTCATCGCTGATAGGAGCTGCTCCTGTGTTTATGAGATAAGGAAAGCTGATGAGAATTCCCGTCGCTCGTTTTTCATTAAAACTCGCTCAGATGAGGGACACTCAAGCTGTGTTTCTGAAGCTCTCTGATATGCGGGCAGAGTGGCTTGTCTCCCAGGGGCCCCCGGGCCAGGCACTCTTATTAAAGTCTGAATATTTCAGCACTGGCGATTACCATATAAGCCTGTTTGGTTGATTTGGCTGAGCGCTATGGAGATGGGAGGCACGCTCTGCTGTCTGGGTGGCTAGCCTCGTCCGCGCACTGCACTGGGGTAATGGAGTGACGTGGGGGAGTTCTAACACTGGCTCCTGAGATGTGTCACATGGAGGCCCTCATTGTGGTCCCTCCTTCATTCGGATACAGTGGCACATTACAGCCACTGTGTGTGTTTATGTGTGTGTGTGTATTAGTCTCTCTGTGTAAATCTGTATGTGTGTGTGTGAGTCTCTCTATGTAAATCTGTATGAGTGTGTGTGTGTGTGTGTGAGTCTCTCTGTGTAAATCTGTATGAGTGTGTGTGAGTCTGTCTGTTTTAATCTGTACGTGTGTGTGTGTGTGTGTGATTCTCTCTGTGTAAATCTGTATGAGTGTGTGTGTGTGTGTGTGAGTCTCTCTATGTAAATCTGTATGAGTGTGTTTGTGTGTTTGTGTGAGTCTCTCTGTGTAAATCTGTATGAGTGTGTGTGTGTGTGAGTCTCTCTGTGTAAATCTGTATGAGTGTGTGTGTGTGAGTCTCTCTGTGTAAATCTGTATGAGTGTGTGTGTGTGTGTGAGTCTCTCTATGTAAATCTGTATGAGTGTGTTTGTGTGTTTGTGTGAGTCTCTCTGTGTAAATCTGTATGTGTGTGTGAGTCTGTCTGTTTTAATCTGTACATGTGTGTGTGTGTGTGAGTCTCTCTGTGTAAATCTGTATGAG
>JAOYSI010034403.1:0-59423 GCA_025775065.1 Hiodon alosoides
AATTTCATTGATCGAATCATCACTCTCTCTCTCTCTCTCTCTCTCTCTCTCTCTCTCTCTCTCTCTCTCTCTCTCTCACTCTGTATTGCTTTCTCTGTAGTTTCTGTCACCTCTCTCCCATTCTAGCTTCCCATCTCACTCCATCTTACCATTTATTCTTCTGTCTGCATTACTCCCCTGTTTTTTTATGTGTGTATGTGTCCTGTCTTCTTTCTCCCTTGTCTATGATTTTATTCACTATCTCCTTACATATATTTACCCATTCTCTGTTTGTACCAATATTTTTTATATCTTAATTGTCTCTTTCCATCCCCATGTCAGACTGTATTTTGGAACATGTCCGCATAATTTCTAGCTTTTACTTATCTGTTCCATAGTTTTCTTTGCATTTCGTGGCAGAACCCACTTTTCTCTTTTCCCATGCCCTTTAAGTGTTTTCCTCTATAACCGCATTATAACCGCATCTGTATAGCATTTTTGTTTTCTGCTGTTTCTGCTAAAACCTCTTCATTTCTTTGATTGCCTCACTCTGCGACTTCTTTAACTTTCAGCAATGCGCGTAGCAGACTTATTAAACTAACAGGAAAATGCTGCAGGAGACAAAGCGAGATGACCACTGAATGTCCGCTCAGGTAAGGTGAACAAATAATGAAAAGCGACACTGCTGATGTATGTGTGTAGGGGCTGACTGGACATTATAGTCCATTATATCTGAATCAGCGTGAGGGGAAGTAGGAGGGGCAAGTGCTGTTGTGTGTATGTGTTTGTGGGGGGGTGGAGACCTTTGTGCTGAGGGCAGTAGTTAGAAACTTCATGGTACCAAAGAAAAGGCTGGGAAATGTACATCTAAAATCCCACATATGACTAAGAACAACACAGTACGATGCCGGTTAGCTGTGCTGAGATGACTTTACATCTAGTCAATTTCGTTAAAAATCAAATAAAATACAGATTATTTGCGCGACATAATTGTGGGTTAAGAGATGTAACGATGAATTTGAAAATACAACGATCGGAAAATACAAACAGACAAATTGACGGGAACTCAACGATAAAATTGTATGTATTGTATTGTCTTGGTTTGCGTTTGAGATTCCAGCACCTTGGATAGCGCATTCGCTTGGTCTGAGTAATAAAACACATTATCACAGGTTCAGCTATTTCCGCCAGACTGTGTAGAAGGGAAAAGTTGCGCGAAATAAGGCCGACGTCCTTTCAGTCGTTATAACGATTTTAAACTTTCGAGCTCGAAAAAAATAAAGCGAGGTTTTGTTCAAAACGGACTTACTATTCTCAACTTTTGACCGTTGATACTCCCTTAAATGTTACAATCTCTTTAAAGCATTTTAGCTAAAATACAATGCTAATCCGTATCTCCACGCATTGTTATGGGCTATAATCAATCAATTTAACCTATATGACTTTATGACCATCACGCCATCATCAAGTTTATTCAACTTTAAAGAGCAGAGTTACATTTTGAATGTTTTTGTTTTAGCTCAATGACTGCACGCTATTTCAAAGTCAACACTTTTCTGAAGAGTCTACTTTAAATTGCTCCACATAAAAGAAGTTCCATTACTGCGCCTGCTACTGAAGGAGCATCAAGATAAACCGAAAAGGGGGGGATATGTAGAAGGAAAGGACAGGGGATTGTTAGAAAATGGCACAAGAGAGTGCAGAGAACAGAATAATAGCAAAGAAGGTAGCATTAGCAGAGGGTCACACAACCACAAACACTGTCGCACACACTGTTAAAAAAGCTAAAATATACAGAGCGTAGATGGCACAAATCACAGTGACTGTGCTGATGGTGTACTGTTTTATATAAATACTAGCGGTGCATAGAGAAAGCAAAGGGTGGGAATATTAAAGAGAAGTAAAAGCAGACGTTGGGTGGGGGGAGAGAGAGACATTGATAAATTGGGAGGTGTGCTGACAGAGCAAAACAGACTCCCCCAGTCGGCAGTAAAAGAGGAAAAGCCTCACTGATTCACTGAATGTAAAAAATTAAGAGTGAGGGCAGAGGGAAATTCAGAGAAAGGTGGGTTGAACAGAGGGGAAAGTGATAGAACTTTGAGAAAGGGAAATTTAATGAAAAAGAGAGAGCATAAGGTGGCCACAGAAGGACTGAAGTATACGGGAAAGAGACAGACGTGAGGGACAGCCAAGTGAGAAAAAGATGGAGAAAGATGGAGCCAATCAAAGTGACAATGTAAGGTAAATAAACCTTAGCGAAACTCCTCCATGGCAGGACATGCATCTGTACAGTAATTTTCCTGTCTGTCCATTTAGCGTTCTGTGTTTCTGAATGTATCGCAGTATGTCTGCATTAACCTCGCTGTCTTTCAGCAGTGTCCGTTTGCCTGCATTCTTCCCCTTTATCTCGCCTAGCATCTCTCCCAGTGTGGTGTTAAAGAGACACTCACTGGACAAACGGGGGTACTGCAGGAACACAAAAATGCTGCAGTCTCCCCCTCCCTTTATTCCTTCCTTTCTTCCAGAGCAGGATGGCAAAGATTCCATTGGTGTCAGACTGTTTGTTTTTATTACCAATGCAAATATCTTATAGTGCCAAATCAGTAGTTTTAATATAGACCTGCTTCACCACTTTCTGTGTCCAATTTTCATGGAATCCAATCAGTCTGAATGGGTACAATAATATACTTTGCTTTCTGTCAGTACTGAAGTACATGCACTGCAGTATCCGGTCAGTTAGTGTATTATCTACTGTATTGGTCCTGCATTTCTGTCTTTCAGCTGGGACAGCTGAAACCAAAAAGTGCCAAAGGAAATTTCACCTTGAGCAAGGTACTTAACCTCAATTGCTTCAGGATCACTGTAAAAAAAATATAGCAAGCAACTATTAATGTAATGTAAGTTACAATGTAACCTGGTCCGTATCTGGTCCTTATCATATAACTATAATCTATTTCTAAATAGATTGCATGGCAGTCAGATACTAGTTGTATGAGTATATGCATGGACTGAGTGCCATTACTGAAAAAAGACATTAACAAGGAAGAAGAAAGAGTGATGTAAAGGAAAGGGATGAGAATCATCTGAAAGATGGCAACTCCAGTGCTGATTCTGCTTGGCCAGATCACTCTAATTCTACCTTACAGAGTAGCCTCCTCTGTGCTGAGCTGTCATTGCCATAGACAGTGCACAAGTATGCTGCCAAAACGAGGGCCACTAAAAGCGATGGACAGGCTGGGGAAGTTTTTCTTTTAGGTTTGGGTTATGGTGTAGATTATGTCTCATCACACTGAGAAACCATTGGGACCTGTACAGCCATTTCTAAAACTAACAATATTCTAAGGATAGCTTTAACCCCTCTCCTGCTTTCGTCTCTCCAGCTAGACCCTAATTAATAAAACTGCCCTTTCCGGTTAATTACAATCTCTTTATAGTCTTCTGTGAAACGCAGAGGGAAATCAAGAAGGATCAGAGAGAAGATGAGAAAGAGGGGTATAATTGCATTAAGCCAAGTCAGACATGAACTTGACAGAAACTTGTAGGGTGAGTGAGATGAAGGGGTAAAAGAGGTGGTAGATACCAGGAAAAGCGAAATGGACAGATTTGTATGGAGTGGAAACAGAACAGGTAGAGAATGATAGCATGTAAACAAATGTGTTCTTTTAAATGTGCATAGATAGAAATAGGCAGTGTGCCTACTATATTGCAATTTTGACACTGCTCTGATAGACAGATAAAAATTTGGGGCAGTGTGCCCTTTTAACAGCACAAGGGTAATTTCTAGGTTACTTTCCTGCTAAAAAAAGATAGTAGATATTTAGTTAGAGATGGAAGAGTGAATGAAGCACACCAAGGGATAAAAACGGGGAAAGAAAAACAGGAAGACAGACGGACAGACAAATGGACATTAGGATGGATAGTGATAAAACATAGTGGTAAAAAGCCATTGATGAGACCAGAGGTTGAGCACTGGCAGATAGGACTTGCAGGGGTAACGAGTTGTTTGTACTTGTACTGAACTGAATCACTCACCAGTTGTTTCACATTCCCCATGTGTCATACTCTTATTCCTGATTTTCCCTAAACCTGCCAACAATCATAGCTTCTTAACCCCAACCTCTCCCTTGCTCCACCTGATTCACTCTCATCTTACCTTTTACCTAACAATACTTAATTACCTATAATATTCCCTTTAAATTAATTTCAATTTTAAACAAATAAATAAATAAATGGTTTTATTATTATTATTTTTTGTTGTTGTTAATAATTAAAAATCAAGAATGAATGCAAAGCCTTAGGTTTAGCCAAAACGACTCTTTAGGGATAGGAGAACCCCCGCCCCCCCCCCTCCCCGCACACGCATACACACAGATCCCTCAACACACACACGCCGCACAAACACAAACATACAGAGAAGAGAAATTTAGTCTAGCATATTATGCTCGTGGAGTGCCCTTAGTGTATGAGTAGATATTTCACCAGATACTCCTTGTGCGCAGAAATACATAAAGGAAAACAAATAAGAGTTTTCTTAAATTTTTCCCCACCTGTACACAAAGATGTATAAAATACAAGGCAAAGACAAACACCTATTTGAGTACTTACTTGCTTCGGGTCGGGCTCGGTTCGTGTGTGTATCGTGTGCGTGTATGCAAACACACACACATCAACACTAACAGAACGTCGATTTTTGGTATGTATAATCGGATAGACGGTATTTTCCGATTTAGCTTCGATTCTCAGCTTCGATTCTCCTATGCTTGATATTGAATATTAATTATTGCCACCTAGTATTATTGCAATATATTAATAAGCCCAATGAAAATTATTGTCTATATACTGTCATATACTATATGCTCAATTGTTCCTGTTTAGCCCCCTAACGTCAGTGTCTCGCCTCAATATATTGGCACATTTTTCTATTACAACCCCCTACGCTCGGCTCTAGACCTCCCTGGTTGTCTTCATTCTTTTGTTGTTGAATGAATCGCCTGTTCCTTGACCTCCCCTCTGTCTGTGTTTACAATCGTTTATTTTTATACGCCTATTTAGTCCTCCCCCAAACGTTACAATAATCAAGGCGGAATTAACAGAGGCTGGGAACACCTCGCTTGCCTGTTTGCGGTCTCCGGCTTTCCACCGGCACGCACGTTTCTGCCTATTTGATCCCTTTTCTTCTTAAAAGTGCATTCCTTCTTCCTTTTCTTCTTTTTTCCCTTTCTGTGGTCCAAACGACAGCCAATTTGTAAGTTATTCAGGCAATACTAAATGTATGTCCTACACGCCGATTGTATTTATAATTCGAAACTATCGAAAATGTCAGTGGAAATATTTGTATATACAAACCATAAGTTATGTATTTCTGTCTGTTTCTATGTGTGTCGATGAGTTCATTGGGTTGAAATGGCATTTCCTTGCAATCGGTTTTCAGTATAGTGTAGCAATCTGCTTCCCTCTGTTTCTTTTCCTCTATACAGCGAAAGGTGCCACTTGCCGTCTCCCTTCCTTCCAACCCCACCCCTCGCCCTACCCCTCGCCCTGTCTCTGTGTCATTTTTAGCCACCGAGACGCCAACAGTGACCTACAATATATGCACATTGATTGCATTGTGTGTGTGTGTGTGTGTGTATATATATCTATATACACACATATGTGTGTGTGTGTGTGTGTGTGTGTGTGTGTAACATGCATTTCCTTAAATTCCAATCATTATGTAAAAATAAATTAAACACAGATTTACATTTTGAAGGTAATTTGATGTAATGGTGACATTAAAGCTTAAATTAAAAAAAATAATAATCTCCTCCTCTTCATAATCCTTTCATTGATACAAACTTCCTTTACTCCACGTCCCTTCTCTCTGTAAATTCATTATCCAATTACATTGCGTCCGTAAACATTTGTATAATATCTCAATCTCAGATATATGTTTTTATAGTGTCCAATTAGTCAGAGGGTGGAATGTAACTAATACTGTTTAACCCAGTACTACTGAAGATTTTAATTTTAATTTAGAACTAGAAGAGTTCTTAGAAGAGACTTGAATTATCCTTTAAGAGATCCTACATTTGTATTTTCTTTTTTAAAAGGCAAGTTTGCAACATTGTCCCAGCGTAATTTCGGATTCCCTCCCTCTGTTTAGCAGTATGCATCTCGAACCAGAAAATCACTGGAACCAGCACAAAATCTGAGTGCCGAAGCCACGTGGGGATTCAAGGGAAGGGCAAATGGACAGCCATGCAACCTTGGAGCCCTGCTCTGTAAATACACAGACATGAAGCCGGGCCCAGAGGCTCCGTCAGATATTCAGTTAGAAGGCCTTTAAGGAAAGCCAAGCTGCTGTTGAAGAATTTGCCTTCATGTCTCCAAGACCTAAGCAAAACCAAGTGTCCTTTCAGGATGTTTAACAAGGTATCTGACTCTTTGATTGCATATTTACCACCCCATGACAGTACAGCCCTGGAGACTCTCTCAAAAATCCAAGGAGACTATGCAATCGTTCCCACATCTTCACTAACAATGCTTGTCTCTTTGCCAAGAGCGTGAACTCAACTGGTAAAGAAGTGGTATTTCTTAGTTTATCACCTTAAGGGTCTCCCTAAAAGGCTAACTGAAATCAACTTATGTCAAGTGATAGTTAACATCACAGTAGACTTTTAAAATTAATATCATATTCCTTTATCTTGAAAAAAACCATCTAGACCATTGCTAGACCAGGGTCACATAAATCTAACCTATGAGGAATACTTGCTGTATTTAATTTAATCTGTATTTATTTAAATGCCTGTGCCTCTTTGTACCTCTCCTTAAGAACTGGCATGAGTAGTGTTTTTATATGCCTGACTTCATCATTAGTTTAACGGGTGCATATTTATCTCAGTTTCTACTTTATGCTCTGTGTATATTTGTCCTGCTGTATTCCCCCTCGTGCTCTCGCCCCGTCTCCTGGCATGCTGCCTTGGGGAAGAGAGGGGAGGAGACGGAGAGCAACAGAGCAGGTGGGCGGAAGAAAGATTGGGAGAGAGAAAGGAAAGACTCCAGTGGATTCAGAGGGTAATTAGAGTCATGAAGCCAAATAACCTCTTTCTATCTCACAAACTATCAATGTTTATCAAGAGTCTAGTCGATCAGCATATCTCTTAAACTACTGTAGTATATCTGTCAGAAACAGTACTCGCATTCACTGTGTAGTACACTGTGCATTCTACATTCACCATTGGAGGGTCAGTGCGTATTGTAAGAATAATAAGGAAAAAGACATGCTTGTTTGCTAAATAATAGATAACGTTTACAAAAGCTTAACGGGTGGAATGACGCAATAGACAAATGTGCAAGTACTGCAGAAAAAAAACATGAAGTCTCGGCAGGGTGAAGGGTAACACAGGAAATCAGGACCAGAAGGACAAGATGCACAGAATCCTGAGAATAGGCTATTGAATAAGAAAAATGTGAAAAACAACCCCGTATAAGGCAGAAGGAGAAGCGAATGTAGACATATCGGTACTAGGGGAGTTTAGCAAGATGTATGGGGTATATAAGGGAAGTGGTACGTGCTCTTGTCTTGTGCTGACTTGCAGGATAAACCCAGACGGAAGCGACCAGAGTAACGGAGCCAGGTCAGGAGGACAAGGCATTTCTCAACACATGTCCAGCCAATAGAAGAAAGACGACACCCTGCTCTACACAATGTTTTATCTGTATAAAAGACTGGGTCAGGGATTGAATAGGAAGTCAGACTTTGTGAACTGACATTCACTCTGTTGCTTGTCAGGGATACTATAAGTCAAACCCAGAGCTCTGTATAATCATTGTATTCTTTGCTGGTGTTAAAATAAAACTGACTGAGTGAAAACTTCAAAATCTTCTCCTATCGCTTCATTAAAGAGCACGCAAGGACTAGAGTAGGCAGAATTTCGTCCTCAACAGTATATATGGTATTTTCCAAAAAGGTATCATGTACAACATAATATTGAAACTTTAATGTGATCAGTACAGTCATTAATCATACTTTTCCAAAGCAAACAAATTTTTTTTAACATCATCTTTAAATATTTTTAAATTTCTTGATGTTCCCTGCTATAATACTTTACTCCAAATGATTATTTGATTAGGGTTCTTCTAAATTTAAAATTTAATATTGTGGGATCTCCCCTCAAATTTTAGCATTATCTGTTAATTTGCCTTTAATACCTCTCTACATCATTCACTCCATCATCTTAAATCAATACAACCTTTTTCTCTCCATACCTCTCACTCTCTGTCTTATACATTTTTGGAACCTCTAAAATATCACGCAAAAGCCCTCTACCACTCGAGTTCTGCACCTTACTCCAGTCTGGTGGCTCTACAGGGGTAGTTAGAGTAAGCGGGGAGGCAGGAATTGTGTAACTATCCTTGTAGAGGCTGTTTTTTCCCCCATGTGGCAAAGGTAACGATGCACGGGGAAAATGCAGATGTGATGACATAGTGGATGGGGCTTTGTGTCCAGTTGTTCTGCCAGGGGCTCCACCCTGTGTGTGAAGCTGTGCGACATGTAAGTGTACTGCATCCACTCTGCGTAGAGGAGTGAGCTCCGACCTGGGCCAACAGAGTGAGAGAGGAGGAGGTTAACGTCCTATTGTCCATGAGGAACTAAAAACAACAGCAAAGACATACTGAAATAAAGTGACTGTGCTAAAATAGAAACAGAACTCTAGACATCATTGAAAGCATGCCACTTAAAGCTTCCTGGCTTGTGTCTTACAATGGATTAATTAAAATTATGGTTTCTAGGGTTTGTGCCGATTTACAGTTTTGTAGAAGTAGCTGCTACAGTTCAATTTTGCCTGATTTCAGAGTTAAGAGTTAAGTCCTTCTCTTGGTTATGCACTCCACATACAGGGTAAAGCCAGCAAGAAAACGTTAAAACAAAACAAGCTTCAAATGTTTTAATCCTTATAGTATCGAGAACGTCCTGGTATTGCAGTTGCACCTCTGGGTCTCTAAACCATCTATTCACTCCTGGACTTTGAATTAATTAAGATCTCTATATATTATTCTAAAAAAAACATTAGGTATAACACATATTTAGTGTCTTTATCAAAGTATTTTTCTCTTTTCTCCTTAGGTAGCCTTTACTAAAGAGAAATAGTGGTCTTAGCTCTGGGGTATCTTTTCAGCTGAGAGGACACTTGGATTTAAGTGTTATACGTCCCCCTAGTGGCCCTTACCTGCTAAAATGCTTGTAGTCTTCATGAGTCGTGCTGATCTGAGGCACTTTCACACTTGGGGCCTGATCTCTCTCAAGTTGTCCATAAAGTGCCTGATGGAAATTCAGAAAGATGGAGATGGCTTGCACAGCAACTGAAATGGTGCAATGCATGAACTCTGTGTTGATGCAAGGAGCAAGACAAGAAGAAAACACCACTATGTCAAATGCTGTATGCCGTGTTTACATGGCACTATTTGGGCTTTTTCTGGGCGGTGATACTATATCTCTTTCTTCTCAAGGGGGTACCAACCCCTCAGACATGCACTTGTTTCTTTCATCTGCACACGTGCTTTACTCAGCACCACCCATTCGGTATTACTGAAGAAAAAAGCAAAACGGTCTTCACTCAGTTTAGGAGGAAAGCTTCAGGTTGAAGCTGGATTTATTACAAAAATACAAACATACAAACCATTCCAGAATGGAGGGATGGGTACAGTAGGGAGTCATTGTCTACCGAAGCATCTCAAATGCGTACAGGCAGACATGGCTTTCTTATACGCCAGCATCAAAGAGAAACGACAATTTACATACTGGACAAATGGATCTCACAGGATGTTTATGGAACAATAAGCAAGGTGTTACCACATAGTGATAGAAGGGGATATCAGAATTGAGAGGGGTAAACAGCCAGGGTCATTGCGCAGCAGGCAAGACAGGCCATCTGCCGTCTGGCCTCCTCCCTCCCCTCTGGGACGGGCTGTCCTTAAACATAACGTTTTTTTCTGGGAACAGGGTATCTCATCAACCAAAGGTAAATGGCCCATAAAATACTTCAGGAAATATAGTGTTATACTTCCAAAGGTACAAAGCATTTCCTCCAGAATATACTTCCACAGTATCCCACTCACCACCAGTGTGTTGTAGTGTTCCAGCGTATGTCCCTCGGGGGGACTCAGTCCTCTGTATTGGTCCTGCATCTCACTTAGTGGCTGGAAGTGGGCTTTCACTGTGTGACAGTCCTTTAGCTGGGAAAAAAGAGACATT
Organism: Hiodon alosoides; assembly: GCA_025775065.1. Classification (NCBI taxonomy): domain Eukaryota; kingdom Metazoa; phylum Chordata; class Actinopteri; order Hiodontiformes; family Hiodontidae; genus Hiodon; species Hiodon alosoides. Next base: position 10,214 of record JAOYSI010034403.1, read on the forward strand.
AGCTGTGCTGGCTGAACAGACAGAGAAAAAAACAATCATATGTAAAAATAAGGCCATGACAATGGAAATACAGTCTGTATTGAGGGGTTTCAGTTAAATTAATATGAACTGAACTTGAACTGAACTCATCATGAGTTTTTATGGCTATCATCGTAGATACCATGCAAAAATAAAAGTGTTTACTTCATTACAGCCTCATTTTGCATGTCTACCTCAGAATCACTTTTAGACAGTACAGCAAAAACACTCACACTTTCAGACAGGTTGCTAATAAAGTTTGTGGTCCAGTTTGGAGGAGCCCTCGAATACAGTGGGTGCGACAAGCAACCAATCCATGGCTTTCGGTCATAGTCAATTTGTGAGGATGTAGTATAGTGACTGACAGGGAGGTTGACATTAGACCGCTGGAGAAGTGATGGAAGTGTCGCTCCCTGAAAGAGAAGGAGAAAGGGGGCAAATCTGATCTGTACAGGAAGTAGTGGTTCAAATCAAAGAAGACGGCATAACTGGTGACACTGCAGAGCAAACACAGCCAGGTAGACACACAACTGGACAGTTGCAGTATACACAGACAATGAGGAAGAAGTTCAATGTAGTAACACTGACTGATGGTATAGATATGTTCAGCAAAACCTAAATAAATAAATAACTGAAATAATGAATTACTGAAAAAATAAATGTATGATGTAGGAAAGAATGTAACGGTAATTAGACGAGTAACGAGTAATTAGAAAGATGGTTGATCATCAGTATTTTGAATGGCATGAGATGGTAATGATGTTTTAACAAAGTAGAAACCACAAAAAAGCATTCACTCACCTGCTGACTTTGCCATTGGCTCCGTTTCTCCGACATTTCATTGATCTTGCTTGTTAGTGTTAGTATTGGTAATCGATCTATATCCGGGTCGATTTTCTCCTTTTGCGGGTTGAATGCCTGCTAAAATGAATAATAGAGATTAAAAAAAAACTAAAATCATTTAGATTCCATTTTAAAATACTGATTTGTCTTGCGATTAATATAAGTTTCAAATTCCAATATAAATGTAAGATGTTATGGTGGATGGTCGATTATGGTGTACTCGCGTTTGGAATCTTTATTTTGTGTTTGTCGTCACTATGGAAACAAGAGCGTTCCCTTGTTACGGAACGATAAGTAATTTAACAGACTATTCATGAATATACATCACAAAACACGAGAGGCTGTGATATTGTCAGACAGACCGTTTTGCTATCACGTATCCAGAAGTCAGTTAAGGGAGGGTAGTATGTAAAAATGGTTTAACATTACGTATCTTTTACAAGAATTAGTGGTTTCGTCGACTTTAAAATCTCATTATAGATTTGGATGATTTAGATGATTTCGTTGTCTGTCACCGACAATACGTAAAGCAGTATTTCCAAGTGCACCACTTCACAACCGTTGAGTTTTACGCCGCATTCGCACAATAAAATAACTCAGCTCAAAAGAATGGTAAGATCAGGAGAATAGACAGATGGATGGTATGAATGATCTTACTTGTTTCATGTGATCAATAGTCACTTTAGTCTGTGTGGTCCATCCGAGACCCACATGAGGTAGGGAAGTTGATGGGGGTATTCAGGATTAAATATTATTTTATGAAATGCAATTAGCAGGTCATGCCATTTCAGATATGAGATATGAGCACACTTTGGTAGGTCGTCTGTTTAAATGCAATGAGACTTCAGTTTTATTTTGATTCCAGCTGAAATTATGGATTAGCAGATAAATTTGCTAAGGCAATTGCCACGGTTTTGCTAACTTATTTAGGAAGTAGTAGAACGTATATAGAAATCGGTCTCAAAACCGCTATGCCCTTGAATGTTGGATGATTCCCATGAAGGTAAGACTATTGATCGCATAGCACAAGTCTGGTTCTTCCACCCTTCCTCAATTAAATACGTATGGTGGGGGGTAAGGTCGGTACATAATTTCCAGAGGTTTTAGTCCACGCCTTCCTTGCAGTCCCAGCGGTTTCTAGTTTTTCATGTTTCTATGCCCACTTCCTTTGTCATCAAGAGGCCCGCAAACCCCCCGCAAGGGGTTTTTTATGGAAGCAGTGGAATGATTCGGACATCTTTTGATCTTTTGAAAGTCTATTGATAAACCTCATAGATGCCACTCTGAGTGGAAAGCATCTCCCACATCCAGGTCCCACCACAAATTTTAAATACTCACAAAAATATAGTCCCCAGGTTTTATTATCAGCGAGCCACACATTCAACAATCCCCTCACAATCGCTCCACACACACTATAGTGGTACCTCCTAGCTCGCCAATTATTTGGATAGGTCTCAATTTTAGAACATGAACCTCCCCAAGTCACTTGTGCCCCCCCCAAGTGTCCAAGCATAACACTTACCAAAGATACAACCCACTGTGGGTGGGATGCAAGAGGGAAAGGGAGGGGCAGAAAACAACAAAAAATCTACCTTTATCTACCAGCACATTTGCCAGGGCAGATTAGACAAAATAAAATACCAAAACAAAACAATCACTCAGCCATACAGCAAGAGCAGACAATGAGCCTCTTGATGTTTTCTGTGGAAAACACTAAAAATATTAAAACCCGTTTATTATCAAATGATTTAAAATGCCAATGTCCAACCTTGTTCCCATATTGAAATTAACTTTACCTGACATTCCCAGTTTAACACCACTGACCTACACAGCAACCATAGCACAGGAACACAATACGCACACTGTAAAAAAACACCTTTACTACAATAACATATTCAACTACTAAAATCAAAGAAGAAGGCTCCTGCACTATACTTCTTTCAGCTTATGTTATGGTTTAAGGACGTACAACTGCCCCTCTCCACCGATCGGAACCCCATGCTCCCCTGACGTTACTCCCGCACTCTCATATACCCAAACAGGTAGCCTACTTTGGTCTAAACCCCGCCTTTTCCACCTGCCACCTGCTACACTATGATATGCAATTTTAAGTAGTTAGCACAGCTTTACCATAAAGTGTGGTTGGGGCAGGTTGTCACATGTATTTTTGGGTTGGTTGTGACATCTTCTACTGCCACAAATGGGCTCACAAATATAAAAATATTTCAGTAACTGGGCTATTCTATTGGACAAGGGACATAGTACACATTTAATAGCGCTGTAAGAAAATATACTGTTGTTCTGAAAAAATCAATGACTTACTTTCAATTTCTAAATGGCCTCTGGATATTCCAACAGCGGTGGAAGCTTATTTCTCGACATCAGCAAATTCGGTTCAATTTCCTTTAACTTTAACAGCTTTTATTTAATGCCTCACTTTGTTGCAAATGACCTTTTTGCAGCAATTGTAAGCCATGTATCATACTAGCGCCTGTCGCCTAACTATTTGCATCGACCAATCATGACTCACAAATTTCAAACAATTAGGTTTCACTCGACATTCAACATTTCAAGATCTGGAACTAAACCAAAAGACGGGGATTGTCGTTTTATTGGTATGCATTTCAAATTTTAGTTGATATAAAAACTCAAATCCAGTTTTGCGGGCCTCTCGGTATGCGCGTTTTTCTTCCTGCCTGCCTTTTTTCTTCAGGTTCGACAAACCAGGTTCTTCACATGAACATTTTCAAAACCACATTTTTGTTTAATTGGAGCTACATTATCTGAGGCATGAATAACATCCGACCCTGAGGTTTTGTATCCATTCAGACATAGCTAAAACAATCTGGCATGCAAATTAGATCATTTATAGAAATTTGGAATCACCAATTATTTTCTGGCCAATTTTTGAATGACCAATTGAGCGTATTTAATGTATTCTACTAGCAGGTAGCCCAGCAACCACAGGGCAACGAGAAAGCTGCAAATGGCTCTTCCAACCCACCTGTCTCCTACACACTGCAGGTCATACAGCTCCTAACAAATTAGATTTTATTTTATTTTTAACTGGAAAACATTACTCTCACATGCCTTCTGAAACACACGTTCACAGAGAAGCAGTACTTAATCGGCTTTATTGCAAATAAATAAATAAATACAAATAAAATAAATATATTAGATGACATACACAGAACATGTTTAGAATAACATATTTACTAACATTATTAGAGCCAATAAATCGACCATTTTTGTATGAAGTGCAATCCAGAAAATAAAAACAGTAAAAAAGCAGACCGCCTTTCGGTCAGAGTGAACTATTTATTCATCCCCTTAACTCCAAATTAAAGTATACTGCTATTCTTAGTGAGATGACTTCACTGCAGGAAAATGACTGCCTTGCTAAATTGAATAGATAACTGTAAAAGAGGTTCCTACACTCGTTATTAGTTGCCATTCAAAGAATGTTGACATTTGACAACACAGGTCTAAAACAGCCGTTTTAATATTTTTTTCCTAAGCTTTTGGCTTTCTTTTTTACCAGCAGGAATAGGCTGGCGGTCTAATTAGCTTGTCTTAAAACAAGGGTAGCTAGTCACGGGAGTCCAATGACCTGGGAAAGACAGAGAAAAGTTGGATTAATGGTGCAGCAAGTGTAGCTATTAGTTTGACACATCATGATTCTGTTTAACTATTGTGGTCAAGGTGAATATCACGACACAATACTCTACTAACACCACAGTGCGAAAGAATGAGCAACTTACGAGTAGCTGGCGTGCTGCTGGCGTCTGCGGGCGCTCCTCATCTTCTCAAACCTGGCCTCCATCTCCTCCAGCACCTTGGGCGTGTAGCGCACCACCAGCTTCACAGAGCCCTGGGCAGCCTTCAGCAGTTCCACTGCCTTCTCATGGTGCTCGCCCTCCACGCTCTGAACAGGCAAACGCACAGGTCATTGCTGCCCAGGGAAGTGTCAGTGCAGCCACCCACAGCCATATTTAACCCATAACAGAAACATACACAAATCTAATGAGGTCATTTGCTTTACACTTACCACCCCATTGACAGACAAAAGCTGATCTCCCCTCTTGAGCCCTCCTTGCCTGTCTGCAACCCCCCCAGGGATGACTCTTGAGATGTAGATGGGGGAATTCTGCTCTTTGCCCCCCATGATGTTGAAGCCCAGTCCTTCCTCCGTTTTGGGCAGTTCCACGACACGGGGGTGGGCATGACCCTCGCTGGCAGCAAAAGCTGCTACTGTGGCCTGTGGAGCAGAGGGGAAATTGCAGAAAAGTAGATTCAACGTAGAGTAGACACAACACATACCCGTTAAACAGCTACACGTTATAGCAGAGCATCCCAATCTGACTACATTTGTACTGTGAATGCTGTATGTCAGCCTGTCTGGTCTGGCACATTTTAACACAGTATGTTTTGCAGTCTTTGCATCATCAGTACCTTGGCAGTTGCCTGGGCGCGGACTTCAGGTCCCCCAACAATTTCCAGAGTATCATAGAGCTGCTCATAAACCTGCAAGGAAACAGGTTAGAGATGAACAATTCATCAGACAAATATAACTTACTAATAATAATCAGACAATGGTTAGGCAGAATACTACATTTTTATGATTCAAACAAAGTGTTTCGCCTGCAGACAAATCCAGAAGGCTAAACAACGTGAACATTCACTCACTGGGCTGAGCACAACACTTCTACCCCTGGTCCCTACTGACATGCACCCTTTGTTCACCATTGTAATTAATCCAGTTTGGGATAAACAGCATTTATTTAGAGACCTTAGACCAAGCTTGTCAATAAATTAAATTTGAGGTAAGAAACACCTGAACTAATGGTAATAATAATAACCGATTGAATCATTCAGTAATTGAGTGGCGACACAACCAGCCCTTTTGATTGTTGAGTTTGAGACCTCTTCTTAATTGTATTCCAACTAAATTTTGCATTCTGTTCAACTGATTAACATGTCATATTTTGTTAACTGTGCTTTGACTCGGATACTAAGATTTTTAAAACTAAGTGGGCCATTCAATTATTTACTTTATTTTATTTACTATACTTTTATTTATTAAATAAAGACAAGTATTTGAAATTGGCTAGTATTTTCAGATTTTCACAGCAATCTTGTTATGGCCGACAAACCATATCAATGGCATTAACCCCAGCAACCTTAAACTGAGCTCTGGGCTCTTTCAAACCCACCATTCTTGGCATTCAGAATATGACAGGCTGCAGGCTATACAGCGTGTACGAGAAACAGATTTGAGCAGCAGCACTCCAGCTTGCAGCCATAATGCAAAGTAAAGGCTAACCCACCCTGGATGGCGCTCTGCCAATTCAGAGTTAGCAGTACAGTCAGCTAAACCGTCGCGCATGAGGCACAACCTCCTGACTAGAGAAGTGATTAGTCTGTTGAGCTGAAGGCCAAAGCCTCCAGCTCAGGAAACCAATTGTACTCATCTCGACTTGACTCCAGGGGGTGACGTCAGCTTCGGTAGCAGACACATCTTAACTAAAACAGTCTGAGCTATTTTCTATACCACCACACACTGTTAATACATGGCTGCATGCAAGGTAGGCAAGTATGGAATGGACTGGACTCAAACATGTTATCGAGGGGGTACCTCTCTGATAGCAGCACAGAACTTGCTTTGCAGGATTCTCTGAAGGGCCTGGAGTTTAGGAGGGGGCATTTCCCCCATCCTCTGAAGTCTGTCCAGAAGTTCAATAACTCTGCACACATCTTATCAGGAGAAAGAGGGGGCGAGAGATGCTGGGTCTCATTTACAGCACGTGATAAGGAGTCACTTCAAACAATACTGCAGATGACATCACACGTCTATACAGATATCAAATCTGTACACCTTAGCAGGTCGATCATTTGACAATTATGAAACAGTGGATTGGGAATGTTTAAAGTCATTGACAAGACACAGGCAGTGAACTATCAATCAGAAAGGCAAAGCAACACATATCCACAGTATTGTTGCCTTCACATTAAACAGTGCTCAGCTTCTATGTGTACATATTGGGAGAGAAATGCATTATGTCGAGTACTGAGAGCAGGCATACTACATTTCCTAAAGTCTAAACCAAGTCCCTTGGTGATACGGACGAAGAAAGTGGCATTGTTGCAAAGCAGCTTGACAGGAACAGCCGGTGTATCCGTGTGCGAGCGCCTTAACATGCTTCAGTTAATGTTAACGTGTGCATATGTTGCTCTGTGCCGACTGGCAAATACATTAATAGGCCACAAGAAATACAAGAGGAGAGCTAACTCGAAATTGAAAACGAGTCCAACAAGTCAGGAAAAACAATTGTGCAGTCCTGAAGATAATTTTTGAGTGATCGTTGCAATTTGGTTTCAATATTGACCATAGGATGCCTTGCTCAAGGCACTAAAACTACGTGCAAGCACAGGAAAAAAATTACAATAAGCATTCATGAGATCTAATAAGTAGTTACCTTCAAAGGTGTTTAAACAAATGCATAAAATAATCAACGATAACATACAACTAATTAGTCTTTAATCAAAATAAAATTGTCTAACGCGCTATATATTTATCAAAGCCTGCTGATTGGCCAGATACATGCTATCCACCCTGCTAGCTACTGCAATCACATTTGCTGATATTTTGGTAAAATTAACAAAATACCGGAATTAGACCACATAGCACTTGAAATCAGTGGCGTTCTAACCGCTTTCAAGTTCTCTACATAAATACCATTTCCGTAAATACCTCTTTCTAAGCCGAGAGGCTCCGTCATTGCCGCCATGTCCATTTTACCCCACATACACAATGACATCATTGGCTAACTTCCGACTGTGGCGAACGTGTTAAAATTTCTTCTAAATGGATGGAGGGGAGGTGGTGTCATCGAGATTCGGGTGGCATCATAAAATAAAATAGCGTTTACCTCCATTGCGTTTATGTTCAGCAGTGCGTTTACCTTTGATATACGTATGAGCAGATTAAGCAAAATTATGAACATTTCAAAGTTAACATACGGTTATTAAGAAAGGAAGATAGGAATCTATAGAAAGGAATATAGACCCCTATTTCAGTAATAGTTTTTCTCGTGGATTACCAGCTACAATACTTGCTACCAGTGTCGGACTGAGGGCATCAGCATGCAGAGATTTGTGATGCATTTATGGTGAAACAGTTTCAAACCCTTGATAAGATTTAAATAGTTTTATTATGTGACTCAGATTTTAACTATAACTTTTGCACATAGGGGCACCTTGGAGGGCACTTTAACACATTTAATCACACGTAGGGGCACCCCAGGCACTGCATCATGTTTTCTCCACTGGAAGGGCACCCTAGAGTGCACTTTATCTTGTTTCCTTGCACACTGGGCCACCACAGAGGGCAATTTTTCATGTTTTATCTACCATGGGGCATCTAAGAGGGCACTTTTGCTGTGTTTTTTTTCTAACATGGGGGCACCAGAAGGCAATCACCCCCAGTCCACCAATGCCTGCTACACATTACTATCAACAGAATAGAATAAAATAAAAACTTTAGTGTCCACCCGAAGTGGACAGTCTCTGTGATCATTCGAAAATAACACGATATTTTAAACATGAAATACAATATAAATACAATACAATATAATGTGATAAAAATAAACATATAAAAATGAACTATAATCCAACTACACATGTAGATCTACACATATGTGTCTACAGATTGCACTATGCTGAGGTCAAACTACAGTCATAAGTCATGATCCTATTATGCTACATTATTGAACAAGTATGTGGACATTCTTCGTATAAAGATCCTAAAAGGCATCAACCCAGGGTTGTCTATCAAATTTAGCGTGTAGGGTGCCAGAATATTTTTGAATCATACACTGTAAAAAATGAGGTGTTAACAGTACTTAAAAAAATTAAAAATTAAGGCAACAGTTTGCATGGACCTTTTTGAGTTGTATTAATTTGTATTAATTTCAAAGTAAATGTACTTCTTTAATACCAATTGAATGTACTATGTTAACTAAGTTACGACAACTAACATACATATATCAATCCAACTTGGCTAATTGGTTAAGTTTCTATAACTTAACCTTTGTCATAATTATAATTAGGACACTTACATACCTGTTAAGGTTAATTAAGTAATTTTAAAACTTTTTTTAAGTTGTGCAAACTCAAAAAGATCCATGCAAACTGTTGCCTTAATTTTCATGGGTTTAAATTATGCACATCTCAAATAAACTCATTTTTCCAAGAGCTTAAAGGGCAATTCTCCATTTATTAAATATGTTCTCTGAATTGCACAATTAATAAAGCACAAAATCAGCTCAGCAAAAAGTACAAGTATGGTGTCTATTTGTTTTATTTATTTTCCTATTTGCAAATTGCAAAGTTGTAAACTCACATTTTGGAATGAAATTTGAAAATGTTCTCTCACATCAGTTGTGTCTCTTTGAAAAATGCTTCGAACATGCTCACAAGAAATTCCTTTATTTTTGCAAATTCAAAGCGTATATAAATCCACACCACAAGCGGCCGGAATGAGAGCTAACGTTAACATTAGCATAGTACGGTTAGCAAACTAGCTGCCTACACCTCATGTCCGCTAACGTTAGGTACTAGCTTAACGACATCAACAATAACACACACTTTGACTGATAAAACATTAATCAAAAAAACTAGACGACTAAAATTTGCGAAAAACCTTGTCTAACAAACGGTACAATCATCAGCTTAAAATCTTACCTTTGATACGAATAGACACCGAACACTGAAATAAACATTTTGAGGAAACGACCATCCATACAGGACAGTTGGGCAACTGGGCATGCCTCGAATTTCAAAACGTCAAATGCGCGGGCATGATATATGATTAAAAAAAAATATTCAGAGTGGTCACTGTCCAATGTTCAACTTTCATTTTAAACGCAATAATTTTTTTTAGAGAACTTAAATGTATGGATATGAAGGAAAAACTAAATACAATGTATTAATTTAATAATATACAATTCTATAATAAGCCTCTTTTTTACAAGTGCATTGCACCTCATTTTTGAAATAAGATTCAAAAGGTTTTAAAATCGAATTTAGTAGTGTCATTTGAATCTTTTGAAACTCAGAGAAGGCCAGGAACCTGTGGTTCTTAGTTGTTTGATATGACGTCTGCTGAGAGTGTATGGTCATGTACATGCTTGCTTTTTAAACCGATGATGTGTTTTTGTGTTATTATTTATGGTTTTTATGTATGTGTTTTATTGGGCCCAACGGTAAAAGTGATCTAATCTCAATGTGGGTCCCCTCATTGCATGTAAAGCATGACAAAGGCTAGAAGTGGCATAGTGCAATTATTTGAACTCATCAAAATGCATTCATCCAACTAATCTAATGTGCCCGTTGGATCAACTAATACAATAGAGTAGCTCTTCAGAAAACCTGATTACGGAGCCCCTCTGGTGACATCACCTGTTAATAAAAATATTGAGTGGCCACGAGATTATTAAGTCGGAGGGGCTCAGTACCTGATTGAGCTGCATTGGGTGTGTTTCTTAAAATTGTAAGATTAGTGTACTTACAATAGCGTAGAAACCATAAAAAACTACAGTTATCGAGTAAATCTTAGGTTGCTATTTCAGCATTGTGTACTCGTGTATCATTTTTTACAGTTAGCCTTTACTGGGGTTTAAATGAGGGAGGTGGTTCTGCTGTCTGACAATGCTTTTACCTACTGTATTTACAACTCTGTCCCATTTATTTTAGCTCTAGGTAGCCATGTCAGACTGTCATGTTTTATGTTAGTATGTTCTCTACCAGACCTGTGTACACTCTCTAAAATATCTGGACGGACTCCAAAACCTTTCAATTTTCTGATCAAAACATTCCCTGAATAGCTTTTTAAAAAATCTGGTCAAAGATATATGCAATTTGTCTTAGTTGATAATTAGGTTTTTTAAATATAGTTTTATCAACATCAATTAATAGAGCTCTTGACTGACACCTGCTCTTAAGACCTCACTTTAAGTTTGATATTTTGAGATCAACCCCACTAAAGAGATATCATCCACATATTTGAACAATCGAAAATAAAACCGTTGTTGGTCCTTTTGCGCGCAGCCGAGTCAAATTAAAAATTTGTATAAAGAAAAATGGCAGATAATGCAAACACATATATAGTTTAGAGTTTTCTTACTTTTAAAGAAAGCGCTAGACAAGAAACGCAGGTATGTTCATTTTTTTAAAATTCCAGATGCAGTTGGAGTCAGCAATTACATCACCATTGGCCTACATAATTTATACTAATTACATACAATGTCTCATGAAATCGAAAAATAGGCACACATTACTGGATTGAGGGATTTCACAATAAACACACAAACAAAAAAAAACTATTTATAACACTGCTAACAATAAGCCTAAATTGAATGTTTTTAAATTTTAACCTTATTCAATTAAACATTTTACAAAAGGTTTTTGTGGAAAAACACCTCAGATTCCTTGTGGCTAGCAAATAGTACGTATTCTTGTGTTATAACAGCTAAATTAATTCAGTTAAAATTACAGTTCTATTTTCATACTCGAATATGTCACGTCATATATTTCGGCTAATTGCAATCACGGAAAGAGCTTTTAAATGCCTCTAATAAAATTTTGTAAAAGCATTGACTTTTTTTTTTTTTTTGTGAAAAGAAGCCCCCCACATATGGATAAATTCAAGCTATGCTCCAAAAATATACTTTTCAACTATACGACATTTTATTATGCTTGCTCCTATCATTGATATACCAGATTGACTTGAAATATCGGTTAGCTAATTTTGTAATGCCTGGTTAGCTCAAATGTTGAAAATAGTGTTAACTAGAAAAATGGTTGGGAGCGACGTCAGTTATTAATAACAAAACATATCTGTATATAGTAACTGGTAAGTTACCAACCTTTCTGGGTTCATAACAAGGGGTCAGACACTGCTTGTAAAGTAAACGTGCTCTATATTTCGCTCATCCGCTTACGTCCTGCCTAAGAAAGGCAGATCAGGCAGTGGGAAGAACTCCCAAAACGCTGGGGACCATTCAGAGCCACTGACATGACCACTGACAGGTGAAGTGAATAACACTGATAATCTCGTTATCATGGCACCTGTCAGTGGGTGGGATATATTAGGCAGCAAGTGAACATTTTGTCCTCAAAGCTGATGTTAGAAGCAGGAAAAATGGGCAAGCGTAAGGATTTGAGCGACTTTGACAAAACTGCAGCTCCTGTGGGGTGTTCCTGGTCTGCAGTAGTCCATACCTATCAAAAGTGGTCCAAGGAAGGAAAAGTGGTGAATTGGCGACAGGGTCATGGCGGCCAAGGCTCACTGATGCACATGGGGAGCGAAGGCTGGCCCGTGTGGTCCGATCCAACATTGAACTTCTGTAGCTCAAACTGCTGAAAAAGTTAATGCTGGTTCTGATAGAAAGTTGTCTGAACACACAGTGCATTGCAGTTTGTTGCGTATGGGGCTGCGTAGCCACAGACCAGTCAGGCTGCCCATGGTGACCCCTGACCACTGGGGAAAGCGCCTACAATCATCAGCATCAGAACTGGACCACGGAGCAATGGAAGAAAGTGGCCTGGTCAGATGAATCACGGTTTTCTTTTCACGTGGTTGGCCAGGTGCGTGTGCATCGCTTACCTGGAGAAGACATGGCACCAGGATGCACTATGGGAAGAAGGCAAGCCGGCGGAGGCCGTGTGATGCTTTGGGCAATGTTCTGCTGGGAAACCTTGGGTCCTGCCATTCATGTGGATGTTACTTTGACACGTACCACCAACCTAAGCATTGTTGAACACCATGTACACCCTTTCATGGCAACGGCATTCCCTTTCAGCAGGATAATGCGCCCTGACACAAAGCAAAAATGGTTCAGGAATGGTTTGAGGAACATAACGAGTTCAAGGTGTTGACTTCAAATTCCCCAGATCTCAATCCAATCGAGCATCTGTGGGATGTGCTGGACAAACAAGTCCGATCCATGGAGGCCCTACCTCGCAACTTACAGGGCTTGAAGGATCTGTTGCTAATGTCTAGGTGCCAGATACCACAGCACACCTTCAGAGGTCTAGTGGAATCCATGCCTAGACGGGTCAGGGCTGTGTTGGTGGCAAAAGGGGGACCTACACATTAGGCAGGTGGTCATAAGGTTATGAGATATTATAGTATAACAACTAGAAATAAAATTATAAAGAAAATGTATACAGGAAAACAAAAATGGGTGTAAGGAAACAAATTGTGACACTGAGTAATTCGTTTTTGTCTACTCATTAATAACTCTCAGTTGAAATATTGTACCTTAACATGTTTGTTTTTCCCCCACTAACATAAATATGAATTTGCTTAATACCATATTTTGCTCATTACTTGAATTTGGGAGAAAACAATCTGTTATTTTCGCTATTTTTCAGCTGACACAGCAATATCCAAATTCAGATGGTGTGTCTGAGTTAAAAACGTTCTTGGGACTTCCCCAATGCCCTGATGAGATCTTGTACGTTTTTGGAAGTCTCAAGGGACATCATTTTAGCATTCACTTAGTAATAATTATCTATGAACCACTATAACTTCTGTCCAAAGTGAAAGCTTATTTTTTTTTAAATAAAAAAGAACTTGAAATAGCACCGTTTCTACACCACAATTTCTAATTGCACCATTAACATCCAATTATATAAAAGGGTAAAATAACTAAATATGTATAAAACAGGGGCAGTTTATATTTTTCACTTTAGTAATAGATATATATAAATTCACTTTAAGTATCATTGAATGTGGAATGCCTTGACAAATAGATTGGTGCCATTATATCGTTATATCTGTTCTTATGAGAAATACTTCTGTCATCATAGTGAAGCACCCCTACTCAAATGAACATCCCATATATTATACTTTTGACCCTTCATTGAATAAATAACTTCACTCATTGAGACATATACAAGTCACCGTTAACATGTCATATTTATAAAATGTAGTTACAAAGCATATGCCCCCAACAGTGTCCACTGCGAGTGCAAGACCTGCCAAAAGACCCAGTGACAAACCTATTATAGATCTAGTGTGAACACTTAACTACCTTCCTTTAACAGAGGGTGTGGTCTAGCAGAACTAAAATATATACCAAATGCATATTTGAGAAATGAATAAAGACTGCAATATGAAGCAGCAAATGGAAAGGACTCTTTCTAGTTTGTTTTATTAAAAACTTTATTTTACAGGAATTGACAATGTGAAACAATACAATTGGCTAACACCACTCATTGGAACAGGTACGGTCACATGCTGTCAGCAAAAAAATAAAAAATAAAAATCCCTATTAATCCTTACCCCCTTCCACCACAACATACAAGGCTGTTCTTATTGAATTTAAGTTAATTTGTAGGTTCTTCTCCACTCAAGTATATAAAATCGAATAAAACAGCAACCAAAAATGAACCAATTAGTACATAAATCCTTTAAACGATTTCCATTAACTATTGACATGTGAAAGACCGACATTGAAATGAGCAATTCAACTGCAGAGTGTGGAGAAATACTTTAAAAGCTCTAACCAGAATCAAAGAGCAGTGACTCCAGGATTCAGAGAAAATGTTTTATTCTTCCCCAAAAGCTGCATGGTGCAAACTTAGGGACACCGAGATGTCCATTGCAATTACAAGCTAGTTCGCACATAAGACGTCCCCGTTGGATAAGCTTGGACTCACAAAACAAATGGACAGATTGTACTATATGGCTTGTTTGCACTTGGAAAGTTCCCCATACAATTACATTGCCATATAATTAGAAGGGAAAGGGAGGACTGTGCAATACAAGACAAGACACCCATGTTCATATCCCAAACAATTCAGTTTTAACAGCCTTAATGTTTTCAATTTTCTTTTCTCAGGATTTATATAATTGATAAAGTGCCATGGTCTAAAGCCTGGGCACCTAAAGTTCTTTATACACTTGGTTATCCATTTTGTAGAAATCTATCTGTGGCAAGTAGTGACTTGAGTGGAAGGTAAAAGACCCAGTACATTTGACTAAATCAACTAAATCCTTCAGACACATTCTGTGTTTAAAAAATATTGTAGGCGTTACAAATTCAAGACTGGTTTTTTTAATCCTGAAAACAGTTTAAGATTGTTAAATACAAAAAAAAAAAACTAGCGCTAATATTGTATCTGACTGTGACCGCAGTATTTATTCTAGTGAATTATTCTTAAAAAAAATGACAATTTAAAAACTTTACATGAGCCTCACAGAATGGAACTAACAATGAAGACACTGGTTTAGTTCAGGAACATTCCGCGTTTCCAAAAACCCAGAAACCAGCGTATCCTATGTCAGGCCAAAGAAATGCACTTTAATTACTGGCGATGTTATACCTTTTCATACTTCATGAGCTCTTGCCCCCAAACAAAAAGTGCTACAGAACTACCTACTATTTTCAATGACTTGCTACTGAAAATGCACTTTAACAACGCATTGGTCTTAAGGGAAACCTGAGCAACCAGAAGTAACCTTGAAAGTATGAAGAAGCACAGAAACTAAAACAAAAAGAAACCAAACAAGCACCACTATTTATACAAGTGTGCTCTCTTGCCTGTACCTGTCAGGTCACACACGAGTCCACAATGGTCAACCTTCGAGGACCACCTTTAGCAATTTTAAAGTATTAAAATAGGCAAAGTGGGTGAGCTTAACAAAAGAACATTGTGGCCCAGTAGGCCATAGGAACCGACTGTTGCCACACGATTCTGGGAAGTTATAACCTGACAATGGTACAGTTTTATTGTTATTAACGGGACAAAGGTTTAACAGCATCGTGTTCATTACATGGGCACCCACTTGGGAGAGGTTTACCAAATAAGGATTTGTCTAGAAATGAAAAACATAACACCAACTAATCTGGTGAGGAGTCAAATAGCATGTACAGTATGGACGCCCCCCTCAATAATCCTCCACCGGCTGCTCCATTTTGTAACCGTTTTCATTTGAAATGTACCCCTCCCCAGACTGCATGGATTCCTGGTCCATCATACCATCCTGACTGCCTTCTTCGGCCATTGGCATGCTTTCACCATTACTTCCCCCGTCCTGAATTACGGAGGAAGGCAGTAGTGAGGCCTGTCGCTCCTCCCTCCTGTCTCCACCTCTCTCACGGTCCCCCCTATCCCTTTTGTGCTCTCGGTCTCTTTCGCCCCTCCTCCTCTCTCTGTCACGGTCCCTGTCTTTGTCCCTATGACTGCGCCTTCTGTCCCGATCTCGGTCTCTGTCTCGGTCTCCTCTGTCGCCACGCTCCCTTGCCCTTTCATCGCCGTCCAGGTTTGCCTCATCCCTGGCAGGATTACTTAGGTCTGCAGAACTAGGGTCATCCAACATCCTCTCTCCATCTCCTGGACCATCACCAAGACCCATTCCGCCTTCCTCTCCTTCCACACCACCTCCCTTCCCTCGCTCCCTCTCCCTCTTCCTGTCCCTACTCCTACTCCTCCTCTTCCTATCCCGATCTCTGCTCCTCTCTCTGCTGCGGCTGTCCCCTGCTACACCTCCTCTCTCCCGCTCCCTCTCCCTCCGCCTGCCACTTCCCCCACTCTCCTCCCCAGCCCCTCCCACGCCTGGGCCTGCCCCCACGGCCCCCCTGTCTGCCCTCTCTCTTTCCCGGGAGGGTGAGCTGCGTCGCCTCCTTTCCCTGGATCGGGATCTCCTCCTCTCGGGCCTTTCCTTTTCCCGATCCCTCTCTCGGCTGCGGTCGGCTCTGCGCTCATTGCCTCTCTCTCGCTCCCTGAGTTATAGAAAGCAGTTAAAGTTGTTAAAAAATTGCGCCGTCATTCACACATCAGTGGAGATCTTCTGAAAAACACATTTCACGCACCCTACTATAGGCCTCTCATCGTAACGAGATGTATCATCTCTCCCAGAGTGCTTAATGTTGACATCAGCTCCTCCCCTCCGAGTGCCACCCAGACCTCCACCTAAGAAAATAATTCACAAAAAAAAGTTGAAGTATAGACAGACATCTATTTAATACATTTGTGATAAACATAGCACTCCTTTCACAAGAAACTTAAACACGCAGTTCCTCACCTAGCCTGCGGGGTTGCCATCCCTTGACAGTGCGTCCTCTCTCCACATCCACCAACACCCTCCTCCCGTCAATTTTTTTCCCATCAGCATGCTTGTAGGCAGCTAAAAAGAAGAATCAGCCATGCAGGTAAAGAATTTGAAAAAGTAAAGTAAGGAGAAAAACATGAAAGGAAATGGGGGAAACAAGGCAAAGATGGCAGCCAGAGACAGTCAAGGACTACTCAGAAACTCTGCACGAACCACGGCTATAAAAAAACAATTAGACATAGGTCCACTACATTCTTAACGTTATCTTCTGCTTCTACGGTAGGGTTTCACCACCTTCAACTGTAAACTTTAATGCTGTAGTAATGAAACGCATGATTATTTCAAGTTAAAATTATGTAATTCCCAGACATAAGAACTAAAGCTAGACAGGTAGCCTCACATTAGTACTTACATACCTGGATAATAAGCTAAATTGGTAGTGATAAAGACATGAACTGAGGAAGTATGCAAACGGCATCTCATTTTTGCCATATCGGGTCCAGCACAGAGAACTCTTTGTAACCTTCAATAGGACCAGTAGAACAGTAGAGGCACATCTGAAAGTGATCTTTTGGAAAGGGTTTTAAGACCACATTGCACCAACATAAATAAAACAGGAATAATTAGGAAGCCATTTCAAAACCTCTTAAACTCAGAATATTTATATATAATTATATCTGTACATTTACATGGCTAAAGATATACTCAAGTGGCTTAAAACGAACAAAGTAACCGTCTTAGATTAGCCAGGAGAAGGCTGCCATTCCATTTTTGTCAGCATTTGTAATGTTTTTGCCACTTTTGCATGTACTCCAAAGCAAGTTACATTACTTATGCAAACATTTACCTATGAGGGAGGTGTGTGTAACATTCACTGGGGTGTCCATTAAAAAAGACATAAAAAACAAGACTTTAGAAAAAAGTGGGAGTATTCAACTCGAGGCCACACGGTTGGCTGGTTTTTGTTCAAACTCACACGAAGAAGAATTGCATGCAAGAGAGGCAGAATAAAACCAGACACTGCAGAGATTGAGTACCCAGAAATAAACCCTAGTAATGCATTTTTAAATTCTCAAAGCCAGGGCCAAATACTATAGCAGTTCTGGTATATAATTATGTTATGTGTAACCGGGCTGAACTTTTAAGTGGTAACGTTGATCTTGAAATGCATGCAACGAGAACCAATGCTTAAATCCAACTCAAGGTCAACCTCAAGCGCAAACCAAGCCCTGCAATCCAGGTGGGAAGGTCGAGGTGCACCGTTGCCAGAAGAGGGAGGCAGATTCTCAGTGATGCCCTCTGCTGCATCATGGACACTCACCAGATTGCACTTTCATCAGCATATACGTGCTCCCTTGCTCTAATTAGAGCTGAAGTTCGTTACCGAGCGGTGCAGCCGGTTTAATGCCAGACAGGTACCAGGACTTCACATATGCATTACTGCCTTGTCCATATGGTGTCATGAGTTTCACTGAACCGAGCCCAAAAGCGGTAACTATAGTTATATATAACTTCTACACTGCATTTCGCAGTGGATCCCCAATATAACCATGTTGGTGAATATGAAGACAGTTTTAAAAGTTATTTGTAAATTAAGCGATTGCCAGTAACAACTCTACTTACGGCACAGGCAACAGGTAGAATATCCACTTCTGCAGAGTTGCTCTTACCATGAGACAGCATTGACTTGAAATTAGTAGCATTGTAAGTCACAAAACCCCCAGGAAGAATAAAGCACATGTGTATGGCCAACAGCGAAACAAGTAAAATGTTTCCCAACTCATCTTTAATTTAGGGCCCTTAAATTTAAGGATAAACAAAACACTTACCTTTAAGTGCATTTCACTGTTGCCCCTATGTTTGGATTTGTTAGCCATAGTGCCCATCCAGGTCACACAGCTATTTACACCTATACCATTCTAGCATAGGAAATTAACAATTGATAAGTCGGGAGAAAATACAATTGCTTGAATATAAAATTCAATTGCTTTATCACTTAGTTCATCAAGTGACAGACCACCATTAATAAGATCTTACCACCACCACCCTCCTCCAGGTACATGTGAAAAGCAGGCAAGACATCCCTAAGGAACTGGGACCAGTCAAAAACCACACGATAGATGCATTTAGCATTTTCTCATATTTACTGTATATTTGCCAGTTTAACAAAAAGGTTAATATTTTTAAAAACTGAACTAAATATACACAATATGCAACACAAAGTTGCCACACAGCCAGTGGAATCTCAAAGGAACCACTTGACCATAAAACCAACATCTGGAGAATGTCCAATGGCTTATGATATTAAGGAAAATCTTACCATGGCAAACATTGCTGAATTGTGTGCTATTAACTATAAACCCCAGGACATATAGACAAATTACTCAAAATGCTTCTTCGTGTCCATCCATTCTCACCACCTTCATCTGGTGAAGAGCCATTAAAGCCCATACAAAGAAAAGTGTAGTAATTTAAAGTAGGACTTTAAAAATCTGTGTGGTCCTCTATTCCACAGACCGGCATACAAAAATTTCACAATGATCACAACTCACAAGCAGGCAGCCATGGGACCTCTTGTAAGCCCAGGGATTCCAGAGGGATCAGGAATGTCACTCCAGCAGCACTGGCAGATTCATCCAGAAGACAGACTAAAATGTTTGCTCAGAGTACCTGGGGAGCCTTACCACAACCCCTGCTTTCTCTTTTTTTAAACAAAAGTCCATCGAAAAGACTACCACTAATGTCAAGAGGGTTGCCTTACCACAACCCCAAATAAAAGTAAAGAAAGTAGATGACAATTGTTCATTTCTAGTTATTTCTCCCCGCTACACATCTTCTGAGGGGGAAAAAGCTTAAATACCCAACCTCTCCAATATCTTCTGCATCTGTTGGACATCTATGCATATGGAATATCACCTTACCACAAACCCCTAGAGTCTTTGTCATTGAAGAAGACAGGTGCAGAGGGGTAAAACTACACAACAAACTCCAACAGTTGGCGACGCCTTCTGAATTAGTGTTCCAATCAAGTATGCGTGACACCTTGTATTCATAAGGGTACGTTCTTTAAAGATCGATACTAACCAAAAACATCAGCAGGAACATGTTTACTAATCTCTACAAAAAGTGCCACTCAGTACAGCTCACTTTTCCCCCTACAGCTTCTCTGGCCTTGAGGTGAACTAACAAAACCCAAATTAAACTATTACAGTTTTAATCTGATACTAAGAACAAAAATTCTGGTAACCCCAAGTTTTCTAGGCCGACACTTATTTGTGCGGAAAACAAAACTTTTCAGGAAATAGGGCAAGTACATCAAAATGTATGCCGTTTCTCCAATATCTACATGATTTTGCAACTAAATCAGGCCACAACATACATAGGCACACAGGTTGAGAAAGGAAAAAAAACTAAAATTTAGACTTTGGTGCTGCAGCACCAGTCACAGAGTAGGGGACAGCTTAGTAGGAAAAGTGAGTTGCAACCTGGCTAATTTGCAGGTTTTAGAAAAAAGGAGTTTACATGTCAGTGCTGCATTTCCTATAAGGGGCTATTAAATGTGCTTTGCCGCACATTTGTTCTCTTTAGACAAGAACTCGGCAAGAGCCCCAGAGAGCTTGTTTCTTCCACCAGTGACTAACTGCTCCAGGTTTCACTAATTAGATAATATCTGTGGGACAATTAACTTCATTAACAGACTTGAAAACTAAACGATGTAGCCGTTTTTTGTATTCCAATTTTTGTGCTTTTAATAAAAAGCACTAGTAGAATTGAACAGGAGAGATCAGTGGCTCAATTGTGGATCGTGAGCCCTGATTACTTTTTTTAAAACACCATGTCTCCATTCCTGTGCAACATAGATACACATGGTTTTACTGAAACATTGGGCTCAGTGTAATCCATTAAAGGCACAAAAAATGTTAACAGGGTCATGAAAAAGAAAAAACAATGTATGAATGTGTACTTCAAGTTCAAGGTGGACAAGAGTTAACATTCCACCTTAAACACTTAATCGACAGCAACTTGTTGTCCACAGCTTGCCACACAAGAGTCAGATGTTTTAATGCAATGGGCAAACTAATCAGCATATGTCCTTAGATACTCTATGCTAGAGTGTGGGTGAAAAGAAATCTTACCCATCATATACAAACCCATTATACCAACCATGCACTGAGCTGTGGTAGTAGGGTGTACAGGAAGTACCATAACCATCATCTGCAAGCCAGTTCTGGCCAATAGCCATCAGAAATAGGCGGCTGCAGTGACAATGAGAACAACACACAGTTAATACACTGCAGTAACTGACAGTCACAGTTCTGAGATTGACATCCACACAGTTAAGCTAAAAACGTTTAGGGAGACCTCCAATCAAAAAAAGACATTTGAAATGCAGGTCTCCTTACTCCACTGAAAGTGTCTGCAGCACATCAGGAGGATGCTCTTTCAACTGAGCCAACGCCTTCACTTCCTCTCGCACACAGCCATGTGCCACACACACACACACACACACACACTTTGCAAAAGACACACAGCAGACACTTTCAGAAGACTGATGCCTTCAATGAAGGATGAAGCGCTGTCCTCATGCTAATGTGGCACCATGTAAATGATTGGGTGCCTGACAAATGCTACACAAATACGCATATACACAACCAGATTAGATTTTCACATGGCAATCCTTTAATGCTCCGACTGAGCCTTTACGATGGTCTTACCTGCTCATTTAAAATAGACCATTCCTCTCAAAACGCAAGCTTGTTTTAGACATAAATCCCTGCTACACAATGACCAAAACACCAAGATCACACCCAACGTAATATTTACAGAGGCACTCCAGCAAGCATACAAACACAGTAATCCAGACAGCCAAGTAGTTGAGTAATTCAGAGCACAATCACTCACAGGACAAACACACTATGCATCTGTCAGGGCCTTCTGCTTTTGGGGGGCGCACTTTGATTTTACCGACTGTCTGAACCCCAGTGCATTATTTAAAAGTGCAGGATTAAAGATATTGCAATTAAATGAACTTGCATTACAATACAAGTGAATTATGCATTAACTGCGGTTCATGCAAGTCGGACATGAACATCCAAATAACCGGGAGAGAATAGCATGCTAGCGTGTTAGCAAGTGCATTTACAGTTTCTGAACTCGCCATGCCCCCACAGAGTACGGGCAGGTTCTCCATTGTCACTACTGACTGGTGCACTAGAGCGACTTTATGCAACGCATTAGGAGCCTCGTATATGTATCAAGCTGCTACATTTGGATGTGTGCTCATATTCAGAACTGCCCAAAAACATTTCCTTCAGTTCAAAACTAAACACTCACGGCTTAGCTTTGGTCCTGAGAATAATACAATTAAGTGATTAATTTTTGACAAGAGTTTTATCAGGGAAAATGCGATTTCTAACTACTAACCATTTAAGGATGCTCAAATTTAGTGAATAGAATCAGAGCCAGAGCTGCCCCACATTATAAATTTGCAAACTGAAAGCACCAAGGTACACCACCATTTGCATAATGCCAGGCTGAGATTCAGGCATTTAGAGCAGATCACAGTCTTAAGAGGGACTATTCAAATTAATATCGGCTGAGCAGGACCTGACAGGTGGAAGATAATGTAGAAATAAATATACATGCTTGTGTGTTTGGATAAGTATGATGTCTAGGCAATGATCAGTAGGGATGTACGGGTACACAATGTGCAGGATGTGGCCGCACAGGTCAAATTGCCACCACTTGTGTACATGGCGATTTCAGCGTTTACTCACAGTGCATGTCTCTCTCATGTTCATATTCGACGAAGGCATAGCCTCTGGGTTTGCTCGTCTTCTTGTTGTAGACAATGTAAATCTGAGGAAAGGGAACAACGTTAGACACCTCGATGTCTGATGACTTATTTGGATTACCTAGATAGAACATTTGAAATAAATACCGCCTTACCCGTTTAATTGGCCCGTACACTTCAAACTCACGCCGCAGTTTGGACTCTGTGGTATCATAGTTCTGTGTTGAGGAATTTAAAGAAAAAAAGGTTGTGCAAACAAGCCGTTTAAACTTGTTCAGTTACTTCCTGTGAATTAAACTTTCCTGCAGGGACCGCTGACATGCAATACAGAGAATCAACTAGCACACATACCACTCTGGCTACAAACAGGGTCTTGAAGGCATCTCCCTGGGCGTTAGGGTCATTATGAGGATCCCCTATGGGAAAGAAGATGGTAGAAATGTACAACATGTAGCGCATAAACGTAAAGTATAAAACAAAGAATACCAGATTTTAATGAGTTCTCATCCATTCTACATTGGATGAGAATTCCTTACGAAATGGTATACAATCCACAATAATCACTTAGATTACTTTTGACACTCTACAAGTATGCTTCAAACAAACAGATATGATTACAGTTGTATTTTGCCATCTTTAAGAGTTCTTGGGGGGGGGACTTTCTGAAAGTAACTTTCTATTGCAACCTATCATCAGATCAGAATTACAGAACCCCCTACCCAAGAGAGCAAAGTCACATGACTGAGGACACTGTACAGTTCCCCATTAAAGCCACACTTACACAGCTTGAGTTCACTTTCCACAACCGTTTGTCTTCTCTCAATCTTCTCTCGTCTCTGTGACACAGAAACAAATCAGCACCATTCTTCTCCCAATGTCATCTTAATAAGACATTCCGCTCAGCCACCATTAACGTTACCTTTCTCTCCAACCTCTCGTCCCGAGTCTCCGCTCTAGTGGGCGGCGGGGCATCTCGGGGATCCTTTAAAGAGAATATATCTTTTTAGGCAGAACACATCTGAGTTTATTACAGAGCAGTCATTCCTGAGAAGGACCAATGTGCAATATGGTGGGTGGCAAAGACCTCATACCTCAAAGTGCCTTATAAAAGGGGCAATGCCACAGTAAGGCTGGTTGTGGTGTTTTTCATGGGGCAATTTCTCCAACTGCGATAAGAATGGTATAGGGTCTCGTGGCGCAAACAGCGCCAATAGATTCGGGGGCAGGAACTGTGTCATCTTTCACCTGGAGGGGAAAAAGTAAGATTTGTCATTTTGGTAGACATTACATTAATTGATTACTATGTGGAGACATACACCTGTAGGTGCGCCATTAAGGCACACTGGCCGCAGTTTATACAAATTAACAGGAGTACAACAACGCTTTATTGTAGTCTAATCTAACTAGACGAATGCCACTGCTTAAGTGAGGCCACGAAGTAGTGCATTAAAAGCTAGTTAAGATGGTAAAGCCATAAAAATGACCAAAAACAAACCCCCGCAACTGGCGGTGCAGCCTTAAGCGCACTTGGCAAAGAAAGGAAAAACACGGTGTGAATTAAATTTAGGTTTCATAATCCCGTCGTTAGTATCGTCGGCTAGGAGTTGTCCTTAAACGAAAGAATCAACGACCAGAGCGAGCCAGGCAAACCTTTCCAGTCTGCGAGCAGGTAATCTCTACATACGTTTACGGTTTATTCGTCATTTACTAGCATTACATTACACAGCTGACGACCTAGAAGTTAATATAAAAGAGAGGGTAGCTTTTCTGAGGATAGCTACTACCCGCAACAGGCCTCGTGTCTACATAACGCTAGATTATTTCGCATGCTTACCTCAATCCTGCATTCAATTTCTTTAAAGCGATGAAACCACAAAGACGTTAAATAAAATAAAATACTCAAGAATTTTATACTAACGTCTCCTTTATCTTTAATATATTTTATTTGAACGAGGGACAAGGCTCTTGCTCAGCGTGTTTCCGACTCTGCTCCACCAGGTTTTCTTCCTTCCCTCTCAAAATGGCGCCAGGACGTAAATCGCTTCCTAAAACCTACTTTACGGCTGCGTCGTCGTTGTCTTCTTCTTCTATGGTTGTCATGGCGGGCTTATTTGTGTACTTAAAACAAATACGATGTTGGCCTCTTTCTAAAAAATCCATACTGTAGTAGAAAGTTTATTATAGCAATATTTTAACGTATACAATACTTAAATCGGAAGTTTTTATATATATATAATATTTTACATTACATTGTGTCATTTAGCAGACGCTTTTGTCCAGAGCGACGTGTAGATTCAGGATTATATGTATATTATGAAGGACATTTTGTGTGAAAGCTTTTATTTTATTCATCATGAACTACGAATAAATTAAATAAATGATCGAATGTTTAATGGTTTACTTTACATGAATACATGCTATATTTGAAATACTTTCAATGATAAATGAAACCGTAAACATAGTACGAAATTCATGAAAAAGTAAAGCATTCAAGTCGTTATAAGTAGGCAAACTTAAGCAAAACCTATGAATGTGCGTAGTTCGTCAGTAAGGTAAGCTTATGGACCATAACGTTTTCCGAAGCCTCTTCCCAACCACATCTAGGGGGAAAAAAGTGATGAAACCAACTGTTTACTATAAAGTAATTCTAGCCTGATTTGTTAACGCAAGACAGGACAAAAACGTTTTCTATGGACGATGGCTCAATGGCTTAAAAAAAAAAAAGATTAAAATGTAATCAGTGTCTTGGACCAGCTCTCTGTGAATTTTCAGAAAATGTGTTCTTGAATAGAAAGTGTGGAAATAAGATGCCCTCACAGAAGGGAAGTGAGCTATGGAATTATTTACAGAAGACAATGAAATACTCCAAAAAGTTTTGGGACTTAAAATATATGTAGCAGGCTTAAATACAAAAGGGCCAACTACCCCCCCCCCCCCCATTCTCATTACATTGGTATTTTGTGGGATGCATCCCAGACCATATAATCCTAAAAGTGTATGCCTCACATGTACCTTTCCACTCATTTTATTGTACTCAGATCACCAAGAGGTATTTTCTTCAGATAAACCTGAAAGTGTTGATCAATCTAACATGTATCGATTACTTCTTGGATGAGAGAAACTGCAAAGTAGAAGTGCCGCACAGGACAAAAAGCTACAGCGTTTTAATACAGAAATTTTACAAAACTGATCAAGCATTCATAGTGAGCCACCCACAAGCATGTTCATTATGAAGAGCCCAAGCCTTTGCAGTTGTCGGATACATTTGCTGGGGTCTACTGTAATCCACAGAATGTCCTGCACTTCAAATATGAAGTGCCGTTTTTCAAGCAAGTCAATTTCTTGAAAATGCAATCTGACCACACAAGTTAGTTGCACAGAACCTCGCCTTTATTGGTAACAATAGAAGCAATACACAGCTGGCCCGAACAGACTAAACTGAATAAGTTTAGAATATTCTGGCACCCTCTAGAACTTCTGGAACTGTTTCTTTGCTCCGGCGGCCTTGGTGACTTTGAGAACGTTGAATCTTACGGTCTTACTTAGAGGTCGGCATTCTCCTACAGTCACAATATCTCCAACTTGGACATCCCTGCAAAGGAAATTACGGTCAGTTTATACAGCAACTCGGTACATTGGTGACGCAGACCAAGCAATGAGATGATACTGATCCATACTTCCATCCAAGGAGAACACAAATGGTAATGCCGAGTAAAGCACATCTTACCTGAAGGCCGGGGAGAGGTGGACAGACATGTTCTTGTGCCTCTTCTCAAAGCGGTTGTACTTGCGAATGTAGTGCAGATAGTCTCGCCTGATCACAATGGTTCTCTGCATCTTCATCTTAGTCACCACACCTGTAGAGGAAGACAATAGACTACAAAACTCAAATGTCAGGCTAAGTGATATAACAAAGCAAAAAGTAGCCATGTAGATATGGAATGTTGTCAATTTAACCACCACTAACTCCAAAGAGCATGCCCCAGACAATGCTGCGCTATGAAGAGGGATGAGAAGTAACAAAGTGCTCTATGCTGCATCAGTGTTGCCATTAGGCAGTGTCATCAAAACCACAGGCTCAGAAGACCATCGTGAGAAAAACATCACTTGTAGCAGTAAGAAAGAACTTGCGTTCCTCCAATAGGCTTTAGCAAGCCTGCATAAGAGCTTTGGAAAGGAACTTCTGGGAATAGAAATCCATCTTGCAAGATGAAGTCGAGGCGGGTCAACTCACCTGAGAGGATACGACCACGGATGGACACATTGCCAGTGAAGGGGCACTTCTTGTCAATGTAGGTACCATCGATGGCCTGTGGAGAAGGACAATCATTTTCAGAGGGTTTTTCCAAAACCACCAGCCTTTGGACCGCTGGAAAACTGCATCAGTATTGCCATGAGGCACTGTCGTCACAGCCATTGGCTTGGAAGACCATCGTGAGAAAAACATCACTTGCAAAGGTTACATTTCACTGGTGTCAATTTCTGCAAAATCCAGCCTTACCAACAAGACAATTTAACAGTATTTTTAATATTAAAAGCACATCACCCTTTCATTTGATTAATTTTAGCATCCCCTCCATGTCATTGGATTTTCTGTGTCACCAGTTGCATAAACAATAATCCAACTACATTACCAATCCTCACCTCTCTTGGTGTCTTGAAGCCCAGGCCAACACTCTTGTGATAGCGTGGAAGTTTTTCTTTGCCACCACCCTCACCCAACAGAACACGTTTCTTGTTCTGGAAGATGGTGGGCTGCTTCTGGTATGCCCTCTCGGTCTGCGGACATAAACCCACACTTAACATACGATGCATCAAAAGAACTTAAAGCTACGACCAAAACGCCCCTAAATCGGAATAAAGGACCTTTTAGCTGCATCAGTGTTGCCTTAAGGCGTTGTCGTCAGAGCCACACGAGCTTGGAAGACCATCGTGAAATAAACATCACTTGCAGCAGAACTAGGAAGGGGCAAAATAACTTCGGACAAACGCACGTACGATGCGGCTACTGGTTAGATTACGAAAAAGGTACCAGCAACGATGTTTGAAATCTATTTAACGAACCTCGTGGAAGTGATCAAAGCTCATTGGAAATTTCCGGAATGTGGTTCACATGCTGACTACCTCAATTTCTAAAGAGTGCGCCGATTTGGTTTTGGCCCACTGATAAAGAATCGCTTTCTTAATTTACGTCTTTGGCAAAATATTTAAATCTTGGACAATATCTTGAACGCTCAAAGACCACCACAAGGACCCCTTTGACACACGCGGCCTAGTTTTAATGTTCGCTCATCTCACTTCTATAGCGATTTGTACTTTAATCAGAAGACCATCCGAGTATGTACTTAACATATGCAAGTATATACACGAATCTCGCCACCTAAGCTCTACTTTTACATTTTTTAAATGTAGTTTACAACATAAACCTAATGGGAAAATTCCCAAATGGCAGTTACCACGCCGTAGTACGAAAAATACCTGTGCGTCCGCCATCTTTGCCTGCCGAGTCGTAAAGAGACTGCAGCAAGCTTGCTCCAGCCCAAAGACCACAAGAACAGGAGATGACGTACACGATATTTATGAGTACGGAAAAAGAAATTACCGTAACTCACCGCCATTGATGGCAATCGTTTTTTATGTCACTATAATTCATCCTATAGAAATAAATGCATTTTACATTTAAAAGTTCTGAAATCTGTATCACCTGATTAGTCGAGTGGCGGGATTTCCAGCCTTTGGTTGAGTTCTTATTTTCCTTATTGATTGAAAGTTGAAAGTTTTTCTGATGACGGTTTTATTTATTAAAGGAATGAACATATTGAAATAGAAGGCAATAGAGGCAATGAATAATCTGGAAAAGTGGTTAAATAGATGCTGCTTTACAATATCAGCAACAAAACCAGAGGTGATATTATTTTCATGTAGTAGTAAGCATGAGGAGTTAAATAAAATATTCTTAAAGTCACATGTGATCATTTTTAAGCTAAATCAATAAGGGTGTGTATAGGAGCTCCGAAATCTGCTATAATAAAGGTTTTAATAAATGAGATGCCATTGGATCTCTAAGGATAAATATAAAATATTGGACAAAGGCTAACTCACAGCATACAGAATTTACTCCTTGCAAATACATGGATGGTAGGTGAATTAAGAATGTAAATATAAATGTGTTAGCGGGGTGGCTGATGGACAAACCTAGTCAACAGTTGTTGAATAGAACGGAGTGAGCAACTTATGAAAGTACGAGGGTAATGGAACTGGAGGAAGAGTCAAGCTTTTGGAGGAGGAGAAGAGTATGAATCCAGGGATCCAAAAACAGGAAGATTGACAATGTTTGTTATATGCCAGAATTAGATATCTCTAAAATAGATTGTCTGACTACTTTTTCAATATTTGTTGCAGAAATGATAGCTATTCTATTTGCAATATTTAAAATAGCTGAAATAAAGCCTAAAGAAGTGGCCATATTTTCAGATAAATTAAGTTTTCTTATTGCATTGAAAGGGGAGTTTATTAATAGAAGAGATGTTCGAAATGATGCAACAATAAAAAGAATGTGTACAATGGGGATCAGAGTGTTTTTAGTTTGGATTCCTGGTCACTCTAGCATTCTGGGAGGAGAAAGGGAGACCAAATGGAAAAAAGATGACAAAATGTGTAAAAGAAATGGGAAAAGAGGGGAAGTTTTGGTAAATAAAGATTACAGAAATTTAAAGTAAAACAGAGACATTCAAAGGACTACAGATGGAGGGCGCTAATCATGGAAAAGAATGTAAGGAATGCGCCCTATAGTTTAACTAGAAAAAGAAAGATGAGGAGGCCCGCACAATTCTGTTCTGATTTGTCTATTCAGTTTCTCTGCTTTTTCGAAGTTAATGTTTGTCACATGTGGAACTATGTACACAATTGAATCTTGTTAATATAATCACTATTCAAAATATTCTCACTATGACTGTTATCCTTATTTATGCTAGTCAATTATTTTATTGTACATACCTTCTCACCCTATTCTTGTATTAAACCCAATGCATGCCAATAAAGCAACTTTGAATCATGAATTCTGAGTGTGGATTGGGTGGTAGTTTCTACTGTATTGCGACTGTGGTTGAGATACCAAGAAGTGCCATGGGAAATCCGGCATGGCTATAATGACTGAAGAGTAAAGCAGGAAAAAGCCAACCTGTTAAGGAGACGAGATGGGTTACCAGGCAAGATTCAATGGAAAGTACTGATTTGAGGAGAGAACAGTTTAATCAGTGGAAAGTTTAGTTCATTTGTAAGAAATGCCAGAAGCAGGAGAAGATTTGAGAACAGAAGCAGTTTTATTTTCAAATTAATCTACAAATTTACATAAAAGGCTCCAGAGACTGGGGTTGGGAATGTAGGTTTCTAGATTGGATCAAAATGGCGAATGGGCTGTCTGATTACTCAAGGCCATTTTTGCAGTGACGTGAGGTATGAGAGGGTGGCTGCATGCCTACCTGGACATATTTTTATGATCGGAATTGCTGTCAGTTTCTGTTGGGTCCCAGGGCATGCAGGTGTTGGTGGGAATGAGAAGGGTGATGGGTTGGTCAGGCACGCCCTACATGAAATGGAAATGGAAGTGGCTATTGGAAAAACTAAGGCCCAGTTTGCCATGCCGCAGTCATAGTGGATTTTATTATAGTAGGATTAGCAGGACAAAGGCATCCATACAGTTTTCAGGCATCAGTATCAGGCAGACTAGTTTTACTGAAGTGTTAAAGAGACACATTGCAGGTGTCTGTAGATAGATTCTACATTTCATTTAATGGGGATATGGAACGCTGACTTGTATTGAGTGTTTTTGAAGCAAATTAACAGTTTACAGTTAATTAAGTAATTTGTGTTGTTCATTTGAGAGAGCTGAGTTTATTGCCAGGCTGTGAGAACTGGGAAGAATTGATGCAGAACGTTAATGGGATTTTATGAAAGGGCATAGGATCAGATATTGGTTTCAAAATAATGTCTATAGCAATTTTAGTTTGAAGGTTGTCTGCGGTGCAGTCCGATTGTGAGGTCTGGTCACTTCACACTCCTCCACAGTAGGTGGCGATATGCATTTAGAATTTATGACGTTTTAGCGAATAAGCCAAATAAGAAGAAGAAGAAGAAGAAGAAGAAGAAGAAGAAGAAGAAGAAGAAAGAAGGCGAGGCGGAAGCATTGACTCAATCTCATTAAGATGGCTGCGCCGTCGGCAGGAGGTGATGTGGGTGAGTCATAACATACAGTCAACTCTCAAACGAATTAACCGAACCAAGACATTAACAGTAGTTCAAATATCAGAATATGTGAGTAACTTCCTTTTAAATAGATCCTACTTTACTTGTTATTTCCATTGTTTTAAGTTTTATGCTAAATATGATTGTGTGCCCACATATATACCGACCCAGCGGTAGCAAGCTAACAAATTAGCTGAAATGGTACAAAGTAACTATATGATCAGTAGGAAACTGCGGTGTCATTGTTAGATTCGGGAATAGTCCCAAATATTTAAAAATACAAAATTTTAACAACCTCAAAACAGCAGTTTGATTGGTGTGTTTAGATTACACTGTTTAGGCATTTTACTAATGCCTGATGAAAGGGGTGAGAACGGGTCTAATGACATGCAGTTACAGGTAAAGTAATTGTATAAGCTTTTAACAAAATGGGTCTATGTTTGCTTTCAAAGATCATTTTTGAGTCCCCTCTGTGGAACTTGAAGCAGACCCTGCATTTTGAAAAACAATAGGATAAGGAGTAGTGAAGGCACCCCAAAACAACTAATTTAGCTCTACCATGTTGACCGTCAGACCTTATGAAAGGCCTGGTCTAGTATCTTGTCCTAAATATATTTAGTGTATTATTTAATCTATTAAAATGCCTTTTAATCCCGTTTTCATGTTTTATTGATGTTTGACAATTTCATAATTTAAAATTATTTATTATATTGCAGAAAGGAAGTGTTAAATGTAAAAAAATACTATAAATGCTTTGTCATAATTCAGGAAAGGGAAACTGAAAAAAAGTTGGACAATTCTGCCGCTCACTCCTGAATTACTATGTCAGTAACTGCCCAATACCTCTCTGATATTTTTGGTTTTGGTTTCTGACTTGGTGAAATGTCGCACTGGGTAACTGGGAGGGATTTATACACAGACAGACACTCGGGAAAGGAATGCCATGTATGACTTCAATGCTATGTGTTTCTGTGCTCTCAGTTAAAAGCAACGAGCAGATTTTAGACGTTGGAACCGCCTTATTGAAAGAGTGAGTTGATTTTTATCCTTTATTTTTACATCACTTTGTATATCTATTTGACTAACGATATATTGTATATACTAAATAGAAAGTAAAGTAGATGATGTAATGATGCATTTTTTGCCAGTGTTTGTTATACTTTAGAGTCCATGCTCTTTCCTTCTGTGGTTCCTCTCGATCACAGCTTTATTTTTGATCACAGCTTTATTTTTGAACGTGTGCGTCGCCATGGAGATGAAAATGCTACTTTGACCCGTAGCCAGTTGGGAGGGGCTGAGCTGTGTGACCCCCGCCATAAGAAACTGGCACAATGCCTGCAGCAAATTGGTGATGAATTGGATGGCAATGCGCATCTACAAAGGTGAGCTTGTGAAAGTAAAGCTGTTCATTGTCACAAGCTATGTGTAAATAACCTTCAGAAACATCCTACATGTATGCGTGTGTAGAACGTCTGCTTTAATTTCTTGAGTTTTCCATCTGTTTTATACAGTTATTTAATGGTTTTTAGGTTTATTTTGATTCATTTTAAATCCAGATGTTCCTCTTGAATGTTAACCTTGTGTATTGAGTGTAGGAGTGTAGGCTTTTGAACCACACTGATCTGCCCTCTGGCATGGGTGTGGGCAGCATTTATACTTCAATTCCCTTTTTTCCCATGTTAGGTCAAATCACAGAATTATCATGTTTTTATTCTGAACATTACCCAATGTCAGTCAGTTTTAAAGAGGCATTACAAAAATGACTGATTTGGGATGAGAAACTTGAATGGTAGTACCCAACATGACCGTTGGGTGGGAGTATTGACCAGTGGTGTGTCATGTGTGTTGTGTCCTTACGCCAGTATGATTAATGACGTTGGCATCGAGCCCAATAAGGAAGTGTTTCTCAAAGTGGCCTGGGAGATCTTCTCCGACGGCAAGTTCAACTGGGGCAGGGTGGTGGCGCTCTTTTACTTTGCCTGTCGGCTAGTCATTAAGGTGAGTCTGTCTACTCCTTTCTCAGTTTTTTTTTGCTTTTTTTTGATTATTTTCCTTTTTTCCTGCAATTTGCTTGGTTTAGTTGATTACATGTGGTTATAAGTACAGTTTTCTAAATATAGTTTTCCAACTATTGTTGCCCTGTGTTACAAGTAGGTCATTAGTTAAATTGGGTTACTTCTCATTCAAACTTGTACTTAATACTGTTGAACTTGTGGCTGAAATATTAATATAATTTCCGACTTATCTATATCCAAAGCAATTTTCTCTCTTAAATTGTTTCCTGAATGGAAGGTCAATAAAATCTTTAGTTTCATCGTATAATTATTATATAAAAATATATATTTCGGTATAATCGTAACAGCAAAAATGTTATTCGTAAAGCTTTCTGTCGGCATTTCAGTTTAAACGACATATTGCTAGATGGCAGGAAGAGATCTTAGTTTCAGCTGAAGCTAGATATCTATCGTGTAATGCTGCTTTTGTAAGACTTATGGGCAGCTGTTAAAAGTCAATAATACTTTCCTTTAATCATTGTTAATTTTTATATAAATTGTTTTATATAACTTCCCAGTAATCCTTACACCAGAAGTGTCGGTAGTGTTCCCAAAACAAAAATCCTAAATGGCTTGCGTTGCCATCTTAATGTTACTAATTAAAGCTTTAGAAGGGGCTACGGTTGTAGCGCAGAATTATTTGGCTGAATCGTTGTTCTGCAAAATTTAATTATAGAAACGGCTCAGGCCTTGGTAGGTTTTTTTTTTTCTAGCTTCAGAAATCGGCTGACTGGCCATAATGCTCTACTTGCTCTACAAATCAGTTTTATTGTGTGTTTTCTGTCATGTTCTTGTCTAAACTAAATACGACTACTACTTTCTGTCAGGCTCTGGTTACTAAAATACCTGATATAATCCGAACCATCATCAACTGGACAGTGGACTACCTGCGGGAACATGTGATCAACTGGATCAGTGAGCAGGGTGGCTGGGTAAGTTTCAGCACAGCCTCTGGCCATTTGACTCCTGGTAGTTCTGCTGAAAATGATAACGAAATCCCTCCCCTGTGCTCACTCAGGATGGCATCTGTTCTCACTTTGGAACTCCCACATGGCAGACCGTAGGAGTGTTTCTGGCTGGAGTCCTCACCACTGTTCTGGTCATCCACAAGATGTGAAGAGCGAGGGTGCATGAGAGAGGAGAGTCTGCACTGTGATAGATGGAGAACTGAGCAGTGGAGGTGTTAGAACCACTCCCGTTTCCAACCCTTCGTCACTTGGAGAGGCTGGCAGGAAGGAGAGCACTGAATTTTAATTGTGATTTTTATTTTTTTTCCCTACCAATTTTATTCACAACACGTGAAGAGCCTTTTTACTGCGCTGACAGGGAGGGAGATGGAGAGGGTTGGTTTCCTGTCTGGGCAGCCTGAGATGGGCCTGGTTTCTTCCAGCAGTGAACGTGTGACGTAACCAGCTGTGGACATGCTTTCTGGTGTGTAGAGGACAGGCCCCATGCTAACTTTTGGTGCTCATGCTTTTTGCTCAGACTCTCCTCACCAGCAGTCTTTCTTTTAATCTACCTCTTTCCCTCTTCCTTCTCCATCTATCTCTGTGCTGTATCAGTACACTGTGCATCATTCAAACACAAGCAGAGTGTTTTCCAAGCACATGTCTGAGGAAGAGAACTTGTGTGCTTGCTGTGTGGGAGGTACTTGTCAAACGGATGATAAGCTTAGTACAGCAACTCCACTCAGTGCCACACAGATCAGTGCAGAGACGCATCGGTGCCCAACACTTAGTTCACTTTACTTCTCTCTGCGTAGTGTACTGTAATATACAGCAATGATATAAGTGTGATGACAATTGTATCCTTATATTTTCTAAAAAATATGCGTGTTTTTAAAGATGTCTCTCTGATGGAACAGGAAATTAATTTTTATGTTTAGTGCCTTGATGGTTTTTTATTGCGACAAATTTTTTTTTCTCCACATTTTCTACCGTTTGTATAGTTTTATTATGCAGTGACACCATGTTTCTTTGTATGTTGTACCAAGGTAAATCTCAAATTTGTGTGCTTGACAAAATTGGTAACGATAAAGAGGGGTTTTAGAAATTCTTGACTAGTTTTTATTTCCAGTTGGGAATGTGTAAGACTGGGCATGGACTGCACAATGCAATTAACAAGACGTGTGAAAGCATGGCAACTGATCTGTCTCAGTTGGATTTTGGTGGGGGAATTGTCACCGCTTTAAATGGATCCTAATTCACCTGTTACAACTATCTGGAACAGTATACCTGCACCTCTTTTCCTAACTGTAGCAAAACAGGATGGTTATATACCTGGACTTACAGCTTTGAAACAAATATAAGGCACTAACACAAGAATGCCAAGTTTGTGAACAATAAACGATGCCCAGTGCTAGGGAGCTGGCTAGGCCGAGTTTTGTATTCAAGAGGTAGTAGCAGAGGGGATCGATTTTGACCACATCCTTGTACTGGCAGTTGAAATTTGTAGTGTGATACTTCCTGTGGCCATACAATACATTTCCAAATCCAATAGTTTTTTAAATATTTTTTAAGTGTTAATTATTTATACGAACTGAATTCATCAAACTAATGCATCTTTTCAAAAATACAACATAGTACCTCTATTAATAAGTAAAAATAGTTAATAACCTTTAATTTAACTTTTTAGTACAGTTTTATATATTGCCCATAATGGTATCTGTGATGGAGTGGGAACTCTGCACCAGGACTGATTGAAGAATTGTATTTATGAAATGTTAATTGTTGCTTTTGTTTAATTTGTGTAGTCTTAAATGAGTTAATTAGTTAATGGGCATTGTGACAGGGAAGCAGTGCCCAGCCTAACGTAACTTTCCTACTGATTGCCAGTGGTCCTCGGCTGGTTGATAAATACAGCTGTAGGTAATGGTTAATCAGCAGTTCATTCATTTTGTTGGGAGCTGAGGAAATGTGGATGGTTTGGAGAATTTAGTGGCAGGTTTGGTTTGGTTTGCATTAGTTTTAATAAATGTGTGGGTCTTCCACACAACTGTGTACAGCGTCCCCCAGTATGATCACTCTCCATCTTAACAGTAACACTTAAAATGAAGTTTCTGTAATTGCTGTTTATTTACATAGTAGTTACTGCAGACATACATGTGTACTGAATTACACTTTATTGTCATCACAATATTTAATCCTCTAAACAATGGACCTTGCTGGTATGCTGAATGAAGTCTCTAACTGGTTCCACAGACAAAAAAAATGAAAGGAATTGGTTAAATAATGTTCTCAGGATTCCTAAAAATATCAGCAAAAAAGGTATAGCAACTGGATCAAGGGTTATATTAATGAAATAGAAGGTGAATTTGCAAAGGTTTCTACATATTTACAGTAAAATGTACCGTAAAAGAACCCCCGCCTTACCTTTCTTCTTCCCGGGTGTTTGTTAGTTTTTTTGTTTTACAGCAGGAACCAGAATGCCATGCTAAAAAATATTCACTCCACAAATAAGTGTGCAGGTATGCTACTTTAGGAGTCTATAAACCGAGGAATGCAGATACTGGACCGTCTCTCCTTACTCAGTAACCTGTTATTGATTTAATGTGGCCTTTCACACCCTGGCCAGAGATTGGGAAACATATAATTACCAGTCTACACTATACATGATTCATATATTGTTTTCTGCTATGCAATTGCACAATTCCCAGGAACTGCCTCCTTAATGTGAAGTGTAATTTCAGTAACACTTGGTTGTAATTACACAGTAAATGAAGGAGTATCTGCACACTGTTTAACTACTGTGTACTTGTATGAAAGATGCTTCTGGTTTAATAGTGCTACAGCCACACTTGGTTACTCACACCACAGAAAAAAGCTTGTCACAACATATTTGAAACAATTTATATCTATCCCCAACCCGGTCTCACTATACAGATCTATATTATTTGAGGTTTATTTTTGCAACTGAGTATCACCATCATCGGTTTTTTGAGAGGAGCAACATTTCTATAATGTGGAATAAACCTGAAATTCTTCACAGATCAACATCACTTCAATAATGTGTTCCTGATGTTACTAGTGGACAAACAATGAACACACCTTATGTCATAAATAAACAAACACCTTTCTGTTTCTCATGACCTATTCACAGATAAGTTTACAATCAGAAGAATTGAAATTCCTGAAATCATAAAACATATTGATATGTGTAACATTGTGCTTTACGTTGCATGGTACGTAGATCATATTCACCAGACTGCTTCAAACCATCATAAGTACACCAAGACTTGGCACATTATTGAACAGTTTCAGCCGGATTCAGGAAAAACTGTTGGTCTTATTGGAGCTCACTTCATGGTACTGTCCTCCCACCCCCACCCCGTTCCAGTCATCTCTGTCCCCGTCTCCATGCCATAATTGTTGTTATCCCAACGCCATTCCAAGGCTCCTGTGACTATCGCGTCTCAACATGAAACATTGAAAAACTTCCATTCAAAAACGACTGAATGTCTAAAGAAAAAGAATTGTGATTGTGCTGTAGTTTCAACACCCAGAACACTATCCATGGATCTGTCAGAAGTTTTTGTCGAGCTTTTAATAATTCTTGTACAAGAAGACAGCAGTCATGCACAAATTGTATGTTCGAGCTGTTCTATGAGCTGTCCTGTTCTCAACCATACATATCCACCTTCAGCATTTAAGTCTTTTCTGACCTGCATGAAACCTGGTGGCTTTCCCAAACATTCTCTTTGCTAGAGAATAGCTATGCTGGCAAGCATGACTTTGCTTAGATAAGATTATGCTGGGCAAGTAAGTTTAATTAGCAAGGAAGAATTTAGAGTTGTGCAGGACTTCAGGTTCACTGGGTTTGTTTAAGACGTTCACACCAGTTAGTCACACATAGCAAAAGCAGGTCGTCAACAACTTAGAAAGGATAACTTAACAATCCTTATTTTCAATGCTGAATTTGGTCAAATAAATGGTCTACTTACTAGCCTATACGTAGAATACCAATACTGTCAATAAAGCCAGGTGTTCTGATAATCGGAGCAACCCCTCAGGATTTTCATAAAAGAAAATTAAACACGTATATTTTTACACAAATAATTCTCAGGATTCATGTAAAACAACAAATGGTCTATATATAGACTTGTGTCTTTCAAATTATTGCTGATTATTAATGCTGGCCTTCCTGGCACATATGTACTTCCAGAAGCATTTGGCATATTTCACCTTTCAG
This sequence comes from Hiodon alosoides, assembly GCA_025775065.1. NCBI lineage: Eukaryota > Metazoa > Chordata > Actinopteri > Hiodontiformes > Hiodontidae > Hiodon > Hiodon alosoides. The sequence continues at coordinate 48,474 of JAOYSI010034403.1, forward strand.
TAAATATTACCAGAAATAACATTTTACCGTACATTCTCAAAGTAATCAAATGTGGACATCAAGACCCCTATGCATACATTATAAGTTATTTTGTCCTTTTGCCGTAGTCATGACTAGCTAAACATTTCATTTGACTTTTCTGCTTAATATGGAAATTATTTATTTCTTATAAAATGAATGGCAATTCACAAATAATCCCTACAGGCGGTAATTATGACTCAAAACCTTCAACTTCTGATTGGCCGTGATTCCTGCCATTCTCCCATAGTAGACTAAAAGTCACAGGTGATGTTTAAATGTCTTCGTCTGATTGTGCCAGTTATCTTCAGTGCAAATGGCAGTGGTAGTGTATTACACCTCATTTATAAGCGTTTATTTTTAATATTAAAATTCATATTTCTTTCGCCATAGGAACATTTAAATGTACAATCCCTCCATAACAAAACATCAATACAACCACAGTGCAATAAAATATTCAGCCAAAAGCAAACAGTTTTATTATTTAAAAAATACACAAAGTTAAGGGTAGCAACAACAAAACCCAAAGTAAGGAAGATCCAACTGTGAGAAGTCAGTGCATCACGTAACATGCAAAGTAAAAATGTTAGTTCATAGAATGAGATACTGGACAGCAATGGAAAGAGTGGGGTGACGGGAGTGGGTGACGGGAGTGGGAGGGGGGTGGCTGCCAGTTCAATGCCAAGGCTTGGAGATAGACGGAAATACAAAAAACATAATTTTTAAAAACACTACAAACTGCTAACACAATGCTTACAGGAACACACAGCCTTGAGTGCAGTTCTGCCCATAGTTTTCCTGTTTAAAGTGGTATTGCATATCTCCATCAATCACCTCCTATCCACGCTTCTGTGCTCCGCCGTCTTTCCTGCCTTGTGAGTGTATCTGGCTCATTTGATCTCTTTCTACTAGCTTAGTCTGATTGCCAGTCATCATCATCATCTCAAGCTCATTCAAACATAAATCTGCACACGGACCTAGGTCAGCCTTTGCTCAATAATAGTACGCTAAAAAGAACCTGATATACACACTCATACCCTCACATCATCATACAAAAAAACATTTTCCAAATGTACTTTTTTATGTTATCTGGTAACAGTTAAAACAAAAATTACACTAATCCATGACCACAGTGGATCTGTAACAATCTCATCTTAAGAAGTATATTTGTAACTAAGTCAGTCAAAAGGTTTAAGCATTATATAATTTGAAATGAATGTAGTGATTTTATATTTTGTTCTTGCTTTGTACTTTTTGAAGGAAAAATTTTATTTTGTGAGTTGTTAAGATACACATCATATACGGACACTAGCATTAACTGGTCACATCATCACAAAACAAACTCACACTACAGAAATATACTTAGTTGTGTCATTCAGCACGAATGGCTTATGTGTCGGTCAGTTCAAGTTGTATTTGTGCTATTAAGAATCTCAGTGGCAGTTCTGACCAACCCGTGAAGAGTTAATTGCACTTTGTTCACTGTAGAGAGACTAAATACGATAGTATAAAAGCTGAAACTTTTTTTATGTGCAGATGTTTTATGCAGTGCTGATGCTTTGAGCATGGATGGAGCAACAGGAATGACTAACACCCATCCTCACAAAGATTAGCACGTGATTAAACAGATGGCAATCCCATTTGTATCCTGGAGTTGCCGGCAAATTTCGGCCTCGGAAGAATAGGGGAAGACTGGTAGGTAAAGGTACAATCGGTCCGTTGAATAGGAAACTGGTCTTGATACCTAGCCGTAAATACACTAAACAATCAGCGGTGCCCAGTCACTGCCTTTCCGTCCATACTGCAGAATGGGCGGGGTGGTGGGAGGGGCCAGAGCCGGATTGAGAAAAGAATAAAGGGGGAGACCACTTTGTTAAATGCAGAACTGTAAAAATAACTTCTGTGTAACATGCGTGACGTAACAAAAGACGGTGAATGGGTGTGACCGTGACAAAAGAAGGTACACACCTGTATGTCGGTCAGCTCTTTGTGAAACCTCTTGGCCAAGTCTGGTCCGTTCTCCATTGTTGGAATATGGTAGGTCTGGAAGGGAGGGGTTAAAACACAAAATATAGGCATCTCAGAAGTTTCACATCAGGCGGATACAGACATCCACTTATAATGACAGGCGCTGAGTGTTACCTTCTCTTTGTAGAGTAGGCTGCCTACTGGACAGACAACACAGGCTGTTCCGGCACCGAACATCTCCAGAATTCGCCCAGCTTTGAGTGCCCCCAAAAGCTCCTTCATCCCCATGGTGCGCTCGGTCACTTTAAACTCACCCTGTGGGAAGAACAACAGGCAGAACTTCTGTGTGTTGCTTTACAACTGCTTGATGGGTGACATTTTAAAGTTAAAAACTGGACTCCGTGTTCTTTTTTCCCTTGGCTCTTATACCCCCCTCTCTCACCCATTCTCGGGCCAGATCCAGCAGTGACTGCCTGGTTACTCCTGGAAGAATGGTGCCATCTAGAGGTGGAGTGACTAATTCTCTCTCTACACAAACATAGATGGTCATGGATCAGAAAGTTTACATACACATGCCCCTGTAGAGACACACACTGTGCTAAAACAGACATAGTTTCAACAGTATATACATACAAGTATTTAACCAGCTGTGTGAAAGGACACCAACACAGGTCAGATAATGCATACACAAGGTGACTAAATCAAAAACGTAAATGGGGGACATTTTGTTTATTAGGGGAAAGGCTTAATTTATAAGAAACCTGCCCTCTTAATAGAAATTTTGGTTAGTTTTAACATCTGAATTAGCACCCCTAAATTACCTCCGGTAAATATAACTAATAAAATATTACAATTATTTTGTTCCCTAAATATTCTTATCCGAGAAGTTCATGCTGTGGTGAGAATTGGAAATGAGAATTGTGCATAAAATGGGTAATTTGTATGCTGCTTTTTATGTCGGTCACTAAAATAACATTATTTCAAAAATTGTTCTGATTGGAAAATTTAAGCATACTATACATTTAGAATGAAACGGCATTGATTTTTAGGAATTATTTTTGAAAGATCATTTTTTTACCACTATAAAGGAGGTACAGTCTTTGCTGGGGAGAGAGCATTAAAATTTGGGACTGATATACATTTACATTTTTTGGTTTTCAAAATGGGGGCCTCCCCCTTGAGGGCAGCCACAGGGCGCCAGGCCTCAGCAAATTTTTTTTTACATTTGCCATACTACTGTCAATGGGTTTTTTGAGACAGAGGGGGCCCCGACCAGAAGCTTATGCTATTTGGGGGGGCTTGGCATGGAAAAGTTTGGGAACCCCTGGCTTAGCAGGCGCTTTTGATCAGTTTCTACATTCATCCACTTATACAGCTGGATATTTTAATGAGGTACTAAGCACAACAGGTTAAGTACAACACCTGGGAACCAGCAACCTTTTGCTTACAAGCCTGTCACCTTAACCACTATACCACTATATATACCCATATATAAACTCCCAACCACCATTGGAGAGAAACCGTTTACAACTGAGATGACGATAACAACACAAAAGACAAGGGTTCAGGAGAGGAGACACATCAGTGTCAGGGGAGATGAAGGACAGGGGCATTCACGAACCCCAGGGCAGGTGTTGCTCTGGATTTCTCACCTCCCCCCTCGGTGGTCCAATAGATGAAGAGGTTCATGGTGCCAACTTCAGTGATCTCCTCCTGGTCTCCATAGAGCCACAGCACCTGCTGACAGCCTTGTTTAATAGCCTCGTTCTGGACCGCTATTGTGGGCCCATAGTTTCTGCCAGACAGAGAGAGATTGTGGAGGAGGGAGGCACTCGGGGCATAAATACCAGCATGACATCACATGGAGACACAAACAAGACTAAAAAAGGCTGCGTTGACCTTGTCAGAGGTTGCCATCACCTGACACCCCGGAGAAAATAAACTGACACAGATGAGTGCTTTTCTCTGTACTTTGTCCTATGGCTGCGCAGGAGCACTACTGCGTTTCAGAATATGTTTAATATTGAAATGACATTTAGAGCACTACTACTGAAGCAGAGCTGTGTGATTTCCTGGAGAACACAGAGCAGCACTACGAGAAACAGAGGTGGAATGTACGCACGAGGCCGTGCTAAGAAGAACATGAAAACCCATATACAGCTACAGTAAATTATCTAATAGCCTTTTTTAAAATTTTAAATATAAGCTGCTGTACTCTTTTAAAATGAGTCATACCATGTCAATTTTCTCTTTCAGTAATTTCGGCTGTACAATTAAACATTTAATAGATCTTTACAGATAACATTAACATATTTTTATTAATGAGCAGGAAAAATTATTTTTTCTTAAAATAGAATGGTATAAAGTACATAAATTGTAAAAAAAAAAAAAAAAAAAAAGCCATAAAAGCCAACCAGATTTTTTCACATTTCCATGTGAAACATTAGCTAACCAGATAATTAAACTGTTCAGTATCGGACATGGCAACTTGCATTCAATATTTAATTGCATGTACAGCAACTTTTTAAAATGCAGAAAATTGTTTGCATGTTTTTGTGGAGTAATACAGAAATTACCGAATGTTCACATGATAATGGAATGGAAGATAGTGGAAGCCAAGCTTAACCATAGTTCATACTATGATTTGAAATACGGTTATATTGTACAGCTTTCTTTCAACGCCAAAGTTTTCCAAAGCTGCAAAATACTCACCCCCCCATCTTGAACTCCCCAACACCTCCCCTCCAGGCCCGCACGTAACCAGGATCCGCCAGCAGCGACACAGGGCTGAAGGCACCTGTGGCAAAGTATGGCCCCACCGGACTCAGGATCACATACAGCAGAGCATGGCCTGCCTTTGACACCCCCAGAGAAGGCTGTGGTCGAGGGGGAATAAATAAATTGGTGATATAACCCACAGTTCTGAATGGTTCAATGGTGTCGTTTCAAGTTTATATGTTCTGTTGTGCTTAGTAAATGATTAGAAATGACAGCTATGAATGCAATTACTTTTGAATAAAAATCTATTCAGAGACAGTGTATTAGCGAGTTCAACACTGGGCCAGGTTATTCGAGCAACTCTCACCTCAATGCCAATAAAGGTGGGTCTGATATAGAGGCTGGCATCGGTAGAATAAGGGACCCACTCCTGGTCCACCTCAATCAGCTTCCTGATGCATTCCTGCAACTCACCCTTTTCAAACAGCTGCAGGAAATAAAAACCCTCCCTGTGTCATATCCAGGCACCAGGCAGAGCAGTGCATGAACATCCAAGAGCGGGGAAGGAGATAAACACAGATGGACATGATACTGCAGTGGAGCTTGGCCCATTCCATTGGACTGAATCCCAAAGATCAGAGGTACAGTGGCACTGGCAGGTAACCCAGTAACTAGAGATTTCCTGTGTATCTGAAAGTGTATTCGGAAGCAACACCAACTTCTGTCAGATGTACTGCATTCACTAGTGTAGCATTGCACAGAAAATGAGACATAAAGACTTATAGTACTCACAGGCAGACAGCTCCTCTTTGCAGTCCGGTACATTCTCTCCATGTTAAGCATAGGTCTGAAGAAGCGGATGTGGTTGTCTACGCCCCGGAAGGCCTTCATACCTTCAAAAAGCTGAGAGCGGCACAGTACTGGCTTGAGTGTTAAAGCAAAACGACCACTGAATCATTGTACTGAATTTAATTTATTTACATTTAATTTAAATGGGGATCTCGACCTAATAGCTGTAATTAGCATGGCTATCCAGTCTTTCATCTGCCAGTACATATAAACCAAGTTTAATAATAACCCTGCATTACCCTGACATAATTTCTGTATATTTAAAAAAAATGAAGATAATGTACATTTCCAAAATGAAATCAAATAAAACAACCAGTAAACTAGCATTATAAAGAGATTAGGTAAAAACCTCACACTGGTGATGTGACTCTGAAAAAACTATTGAGATACAGCAAGAACCCACTTCATCAATGTTTACACTGTGAGGTTCACAGGGAGACACAGAGGGCATGCTCTCACCTCTATAGAGTAGTGCAGTGCAGAGGATGCTGGATGCAAGGAGAGGTTCTGGAAGGGTTTGATCTGGGGCACCTCCCATCCATTTTTCTCTGACCAATAGACTGTCAGCATATGGTCAGAGAACTGCTTGCCAAAGATCAGGGAGGAGGGGTCAGGCTTGGGCTTGGTAGTAGTGCAGTGTTCTATGGTGAGCTCTGAAGCCTGGGAGAGGGAGGAACAAAGGACACACTTCGTGCAAACTGAGGAATCTTGGAGCACATACAAGAACGGCCTGCATTGAAGTAAAACAAAAGCATCTTCTTACGCCCGAAGAGCAGCCAAGCCATATAACAACACTGACACAGATCACCTAAGACGATATATCAAACAAACAAAGGCAGCCAGCTTGTGAGGAAACCGGTATCAGGATTAAAATGGGTGGAGTTTTCATTACCTTGAAAGAGCTGCTGGCAAAACGCACACCCCCCAAGACTTTGGGGAAGGGCTGACCAAACCATCTCTGAGCTGCCTGAAAAAATAGGAGTGATAAAGAGAAAGTATGTATGTGTGTGTAAATATATACATTATTTTAAACACATATACATACACACAAAATCAATATTTACACATCTGAAAGGAATTGCAGTTAAAATATTCTTCACACAGACACTTACAAATGGTTTAAATTGTGCCCCTTTTAGGTCCAACGATAAATAAACGGAATATTTGCCTATTCCCTCCTCTATAGTTGAAGTGTTTGGGAAATGCACCCATCGTGTTGTACCTTAAACCTGAACGTGAACACGTATAGTTCTTTAAAACATAACATATAAAAGATGCATTTGCAAATACCCGCTAACATATCCTGAAAAGCAGAAAAAGCTCACTACACGTGGCTAGTTTCGTGTCATTGCAATATCGGAACACTACCACTAGCAGGTGTCTGTAAATGTTTAACGGGAGCTAGTGGTAGATATGTTTGGCACAGCCATACTTAAGATCAGGCACGGACTAACCATTGGGAAGTTCGGGAATTTTCCCGGTGGACCGGTCTTTTTTTTCCCAACCCCGGCATTTATACATCGAAAAGTGTGTCAGTTCGAATTTGGTGCATGAAATTGTGGCCGCTTGACAGCAAATTCCCGGGCTGCTTTTTGTTGCCAGTCCGCCCCTGCCTAAGATTACGCCAGTAAACGTTCTTATAATGAACGGTTTGGTTTTAACATAACGTTTCCGTCAAAAAAAAAATAAAAAAAAATTCAAAATATGAACTTGCCAACTCATTTAATAGCGACGTGTCGAGCTGACTAGCTATGTTGAATTATGCGAGACCAAACTAATCCAAAAGCAAGAAACAGGGGGAAAGTAATTAATCTCAAAAGAACAGTAGGCAAACAAACCACCCCCGAGATAATAGTAAATTATTGACAGAGAGGACGAACACAAGATTAAATGGGAACAGACAAAATGATCTTTGGACTCACCGTCCTCAGTGCTGCCATTGCTGTTACGTATTGGACTGGAAATGCATCCGAGGTGACGCAAAAGCCCAGCACTTCGACACTTGGCGTTCCGGATTGGATGTTAACGTTGATGGTGTTTCCCCCCCAACATTTTGAATGTGTAAATACAAACTTGACATTGGGAATACAAGGTAGAACCAAATGCAGCAACGCATTAAAATAATAATTATGTTGCAAATATTCCGATGGAAGGGGTAGAGGTACATTCATAAGGAAGCGTCTAATTTATAACATTTATGCATGTAATTATGAACAAAATTTGACTATGCTCAATGGGCAAGTTTCATCCGTATTGTGGTGAAAGATAGTTATCGTGTGCAAATACAATTATTTGTTTTAAACTGTTTTAGCTGGGGGGTGGTGGTTTCTAGAAAATAAACGTCAATGAGAGTGTATTAAACTGTCAGCAATTAACAGTTTAAAGCAAATCAAATGGTAGGCGTAGGCCCATCTCCGGCTTGTGATTGGATATCAACTCGGTTAAACCGATTCAAGGGAGGAATAAGGAGAGAGCATTGATTGGCCTGTATGCAGGGTGTTTTTGCGAGGCGCTTCCGTGAAGGTGAATCGGAAAGTGAAACAGTCTACCCATTCGCAACCTGTCTTTATAACTAGCTGTTTTAGTTAGAGAACAACTTATTTATTTATTTATTTTACCACGTAGATACTAAATCTATCCGTATTGTTTCACATTTATTCGTTTGGTATAAGCACGAGTTAATTGTTTTCTAAATACAGTTTCAGTGGAAGGGGAATAGATGGAACCTTAGGTTGGGCTAAAGCTATCTGGTCCATGAAAAATAATTAGTTACCTTACAGCCAGGATTCATAACACCAAATACGGAAATCTATGGTTAGTTTTTCCCTGCAAAATTATTTTCAGTTATTATTCCAATTGTTATTTAGCATATGTTCAATTGTATAAAAAAAATCGAACGCCCCTATTTCTCTTGTTCCTGTAGTTTAGTTATAGTTAATGTAACGTTAAGAATAACTTTCCTGACTAAGTTTTGTGTGAAACGTATGTTTTGTTAAACCACGTTACATTTTTGTTCTCAGTTCCCATTTCAAATATGAATTGTCAACCATCACTAATTGGTCATTTCCCTTTAAGAACCAGAATTCTGAGCAGATGGTCCGAGAGGTAAAAACACAAGGCGTCATGGGAAACAAACTTCTAAAATAGGTCCGCCATGACGGTTCTTTCTGGTTTGCCAGACAGCTGAGGGTTACAGGGAATACTTTAGTTTCTCTTTTTTTTTTTTTACCTTTTCTGTTTTTATAAAAATTGTGACATAAACCTGTGTCTTTATTCGTTATGTGTCTAGTCATTTGTTCTGGTTTAAAGTGGTGAGTGAGCATCCCACATGCTACAACACCATTCTGGTAGCTTACAGGTCTAGATTGCTGGCTTCTGCTACAGGTGGCCTGTGGCTGGACTAACTGTCAGCACTCCAGCAGGTAAGTTGGGCACTCCTTAGGCCAGGCAACCAGATGGAATTTGGCAGCCTTAGTTGCTGCAGGTAGACCGCTCTAATACTTTTTTTTCAAAGACATTTAAATACATGAAAGAGAACCAAAAATGTATTATTTAAATGGATGTAGGTTGTTCCATAGATCATTCCGTTATCAGTGTGTCTCATTGTAACTGCTACCAATCTGTTGAGATGGCACATTTCCACAATGATCAGTCAATGACTGCAGCGAATCATGGGTGTCATAATTTAGGCATGTTTTTCGGTCTATGGCATGAGCATTTTACAGGCTAATGTTTGATGTTCAAACATGGATGTTTGTTTATCCACGCCTAAGTGAATTGTTCCTGTTTATGTTTTATGTGTTGCTGACTGGATAATACCGTTATAATGTAATAGTATTAGCTTTGACAAAAGTTGCCTTTTCATGGGCATTGGTTTAGAGTGCAGATAACCTAATCACAGAGAAATGGTATAACAGGAAAACTCCAGTCTCACTAAAATGACCTGATTGATGTTATATAATCCAAATGACATTTATGTTTTTACCTGTCTGTCCATATACAATGATGAGCCAAAACATTATGACCACCTGCCTAATATGCTGTTGGTCCTCTGTGTGCCGCCAAAACCGTGCAGACCCACCAAGGTGTGGACTCCACAAGACCCCTGAAAGTGTCCTGTGGTATTTGGCACCAAGACATTAGCAGCAGATCCTGCATCAATGTTCAGACGTCAAAGCAATGTCCACATGAATGTCTGGACCCAGTGTTTCCCAGCAGACAGTAGACCTTCTGTCAGTTCGGACCAGACGGGATAGACTTCATTGCCCTCGCACATCGATGAGCCTTGTCAGTTTGTGGTTTGTCCCTCCTTGGACCACTGTCGGTAGGTACTAACCACTGCTGAATGGGAGCACCCCACAAGCCTTGCCGTTTCAGTGATGCTCTGACCCAATCGTCTGGCCATAACAATTTGGCCCCTATCAAAGTCACTCAGGTTTTTACTCCTGCCCATTTCTCCTACACATTGACTACGAGAACTGATTGTTCGCTTACCATCGAATCTACCCAGACATTGACATGTGCCCTTGTTAGGAGATGATCAACATTATTCGCTTCATGTATGAGTGGTCATAATGTTTTGGCTCATAAGTGTATATTACTTTAATGTGACATATGTTTGTTTTGTAAGTTTTTGACTGAGCTATTTGTGGGCTGGTAATTTTGTAAGATTAAAATGTCTGGCAACCCCGCTCTCCAACTTTCCCTCACAGTTGCCACAATAAAGTGATCAGTGATGTAATGAACACCAGCCTGTCTGCTGCCCTTTGTTCCTGGGCTTAACTAGGCTCTGGTAAAAAGAGAAGTGATAAAGAGGCCTAATGAGAAAATTGGTCTACATTATCTGTGTAGTGAATACTTCCAAGCCTGGTATAACATGGCTAATTAGGGCATTTTAATGACACTTAAGTTGTGTACACACACACACAAGTAAGTCCATGCTTGAGTATGATTTGGGCTGAATAATGGGAACATACAAATTGGACAGATCTGACACAAGAAAACAGAAATTTCAAAGTGGTTTTTAATGCATCATAATTTATGCTGCTAGTGAGACTTGAATACCAGCTTAAGTAGTTAATTATCCAACCAGTTAACTGTACACAATTTTGCTCACTAAACTCAATAAACTGACATTTATAATAAAAAAAACTACCAGATTTTGTAGTTCTGCAACAGCTACACAAGCAGATATATGATGTGGTTGTGATTAAAGGATTTTAGCAAGCCTTTACCTTTATCCGTTCCTTATCCCTTTAAGCTGAGAGAAAGTAATTTTATTTTTAATCCACATTTGCTATTTTTATATACACACACACACACACACACACACACACACACACAATTTTTTAATTCACCACTTTCTGATTCACCTTCATGGGAGTTTCTCTTTTTTAA
>JAOYSI010034403.1:59523-104454 GCA_025775065.1 Hiodon alosoides
ACACACACACACACACACACACAATTTTTTAATTCACCACTTTCTGATTCACCTTCATGGGAGTTTCTCTTTTTTAAATGGCAAAAACACCCTGTATACAGACCAATCAATGCTCTTTCCTTATTCCTCCCTTGAATCGGTTTAACTGAGTTGATATCCAATCACAAAATAAATTTTTATTGTATTTTTTTTATTTTATACTTCCAGTGCATGAATGTGACACTGTAGTTGTAATAAAACAAGTTTAATCCAAGGAAAAGTATTGTACTAATGTTCAATCCATGGAAAACAGAATTTTCAGTTGTTCCAGATTCATTCAAATGCTAATGGAAAAGTTATCATATATATTACAAAACATATGACGCTCAGATTACATGCAAAGTTCCATCAATCAATTTCCATCATCATAATGCTCTTCTTGTATAATCAAGCTGTCAATATATCCCAGATCAACCAATCTGGCTCTTGTGGCCATAGTTGAGCTCTGCCCCCCCACTTATCAATAGCTCAACACCAGTGCAAAAGGAGGCATCAGCAGCCAGAAACAAAGCAGCCAATCCACATTCTCCTTCTGTCCCCATTCGACCAATCAGCTGTCAGGAGATGACGGCAAGAGATGAGTTGTCACAGGTCTCACATACATAAATGTTAGCCTGGCATGGCAACCATGCCAGAGATAAATTATGAATTAATTAACTGGCAACTACTTGCCTGGGCGCCCTCGCCAGCTTTGATTGTGGCCGCAGGATTTCCTGTCTGAGCAGCTAGCTCCTGCCAAAGAGGAGTCATCACGTTTCCTGGGGAGATACTAAGAGAGACAAAAAAGTACAGTAACTGAACATGAAATGCACTCACAAAAAATGAATGAATAAATCCAACATTCCACATTAAGGTTGTGATCAACGTTGACACAGAAAATGAAGAGTGTACCATTTAGGTTCCTGAAAAGGGAACTTTATGGTATATGTGTGTGTGTTTGTTGGAGTTATCAACACACATCCCACCACACTGCGTGTATAAGACAAACAATAATGTAAGAGGCACTTGGTTGTAATGTACAAAGGCACAGTAAAACACACAAGAGCAGAAAAAGAGCAGCAAGGACTCACCAGTTTACTCTAACTTTATACTGACTTTCATCAATAGCCATAGCTTTGGTCATAGCAGTGACTGCCCCCTAGAGGAATAAAAATTCATTATTAGACTCAACACTGGTTAACAGTGAACACAAAAGACAAAAATGAACAGTCACCGTTGTCTTTTTCTATTAACTGGTCATTAGAAGTGTTAATGTTCCTCTACTCAGATCATACTGAAATTCACATCAGATTCTCATACATTATAAATCCAAGTTCATGGTATATTTATATTTTGTTTAATATAAAATTACATTTCGCTTGTTTATATTGTATTTTCAAAGCACTGGAGGGGTTGTATAGTGCTGCCTGGAATTGAGGTGAAATGTCTGGGTGCATCTAGAGACTCCTTAAGGAATACAATAGCAATAGGATTGCAGACTTCACAAACAGACAAAGACTTGCTACTCTAGGCTACACAAAGGTTCACTTACATTTCTAATCTGCAACGTGGTGTTAGTGCCCTCACCTTGGTTGCCACATACGGAATGGCGTGCTTCTGACCAATGGAGGCTACCAGGCTGGACACGTTAATGACATTCCCCTGGCACTGACGGAGATGGGGGAGAGCATACTCCAGGAGAAAGATGGAACACAAATAATGGTCTAAGCGGCATGGTCTCAGGGCAGCACAATAACAGACACACTGTGTACTGTGTGAGTGCACAGTGCCCTACAGAACATTTACACTCACACGGAGACAGACACCGCCAGAGGGTTGATGAAGGGAGGATGCAGTGTTCACTGGTAACAGGTTATTTTGACCAACACTGTATGACTGCAGTGTTGATAGCAGGACTTTACTTGCTGTCTTTGTGCCTGTGCATTGTAGGTTCCAATAAATAAGACGAGCATCCGTTAGTCCTCATTCTTCCTTTGTCCCACCGTCTTGTGTCTTACCTTTGTGACGAGGAAGTAGTTAATGAGATTTAAATTGAGCAGGTCCCGGAATTCATCTGCTGTAGTCTCATCTATTGACTTGTGTGGAGGGTCTGAGAGAGGGAGAGGAGAAATGCAACAAGATGTTTAAAACTGTACATACAGACCAACTCGATACAGCTGTTTATGAACTCTAATGCAAGGAAAGGACAGACATACTCACGTCCCCCAGCATTGTTGACCAGGCAGTCTATTCGACCAAACCGTTCAACTGTTACAGAGATCAGCTCCTACAAAAAGTCAAAGAGACTACAGACATTACTACCATAAACCCAGTTATGTAAACAGAAGAAGGAGAAATTGCAAAGGATGGTATACTGATATATCTGATAGGTGATTTTCTTTCCCTCCTATTTTCAATAAACTATGCAAAATAATAAAATAAATAGTCATATCTATTATAAATATATAATACTTTTTCTCCAGCCACTCCAAAAATACATATTGTCCAAAGGTATTATTGTTAACCAAACAATGTGAGAATATTGTATACAGTACAGGGAGCTGGGGGCACAATGTTAAAACATATCTAAATATCTGTGACTACTGTAGAGTGCCTACAGGAAGTGAGAGTGATAGAGCTGAGGGGAAGTTCTTCTTCAAGCCACTGGTGTGTCACTCTGAGGACAGCATTTGTTACACTAGTATCAGTTTCATCCTTGTGGCACTTTTGATATAAACATTTGGGAACACCTTCACCTTAATTTCCACCTCCTTGGTGATGTCACTGGGCATAAACAAACATGAGCCAGGCCCTGACCTGTTTAGTTCCCTCTCCAGTAACTGTCCTTCAACTAAGAAACAGAACACAATTAAGCAAACCTTGAAGTATTTTCAAGCTTTTTTGAAATCATAATTACTTCAACCAAAATACGTGTACTTCGAACAATACAAGTAAAGTGCAACCGTAAGGTGATTACATTATTCAATTATTAATGCAATAACAGCAATAATTATCAATGTATGGACACTCACCACCTATGGCACAAAACACAACCTTTGCTCCATTTTCCACTAAAAGAAAGAACAATGGATTCATATAATCAAAGAAGGAAAATTGATGCTAAATTATGAGGCTTAAGACATTCGACCAAAACACTGCACTTCACAACCGATAATATACTCTATCTCACTTACCGAACGTTTTAACGATTCCTTTTCCTATTCCCTGTGATCCTCCAGTTACAATTACAACTTTGTCGCGATAACGCAATGTACAAGCCATAGGGATAAATCGTAATTTATTTAAACTCTAACGACTCTCAAAGCGTAATGTCAGATTGAATCAGACGTCTGCGTGTTTTCCAGTAACAAATTCCGTTTTTTTTTTTTTAATCAGCGAATCCGGTTGTGTTAAAGTCCTAACTTCCCTAGTACCTTTCACGTTTCAGTCAGATGATTACACCCATAGCATTAGAGGCCGAATCTGGTCTACAAGAGCTGGTGTGTGCAGGTTTACGATCTACCTTTCAATTAGCGTCTGATTTAAACCCAGAAATACCTCGCGTGAGTCTTTCTAAGTAAAATAATGATTCAAACTGAATAATTGATAGGCGAAGGGAACGAAAACAGCCATACACTGCGGTTCTCGAGGAGAGAACTTGGTCATCGCATTATATAATCATCTGACTGTCATGTTTCGTGTTCCTTTAGTCTCTAGATCGAAGTTTCTCAAAACTCGAGTACGTTCGTGGAGAAACTCGCGAGACGAATTGTGGGCAATGTAGTACTTTTCATGAAATAACTCAGTGTTCGGAAAAAGGTTGTCGAGTGTAAATGTCAGCAAAATCAAGTTTTACACTCTGCTCCACTATATCTGTGTACGTAAGAATTACCATTCATGTGCTATTATTTTCTTTGTAATAGAGTTAAAAGATAACAAAAAGTTATGATTCCTGTGTCTAAATAATATAAAAGTAAAATACACACACAAATGTTTACTTTGTAATGTCAAAGAATTGAGTAATTTGGATGCTAAAGGTTTTTTTCCCCCCGTTTTTTAAAAATCACATCCCTTTTGAATGAACTGCAAGTCTGTAGGTGCCCGGGAAGGCAGTAGAAGATGTTAGTTGGCACTGAGTGGAGAAGGCCTGATAATTGACAGTTGCCGCTTAGCTCTCTGGTAATAATCTCCTAATGACATGAGTTGGATTCTACTAACTCAACTCATAGGGTTTAGCCTGAGTTCGGGTGAGTGCCTCCACAACTGAGCCATTCGAGAGTCATATATGTATTATACTGACTTACAAAGCTTTTCCCTTTGTAAGAAAGTGTTCGACGTTAAGCAAATTTAAGGTTTTCAAAAATGCATCTGAACTTTAAAATGTGAGGATGAATTATTGTCCTGTATAAGCTGTAATGCTTATGTAAATTAATACAATTCTAATTTGTGAATAGAACATTGATGTTTAATGAATTAAGCTTGTAAAAAAGTGTATGTATCTACTCTAAAAGTCCTTCAGAATGCCAATGTGGGAAGTATGTGTGTTTGTTTGTTTATTTATTTATTTTGTATGGTCATATAGGTGCCATAGAGTTTAATCCTGGTGTGAGGGGTCGGTTCAGATCAGACGGTCTCCTCCTGTGCCTCAGTACAAATGTCCATCCACCGGTGTGTCCTTGTATCCAAATGAGCTTCAATGTAACGTTTTGTAGGAGGGATCTGAGTGGGCTCAAAAGAGGGGCTGACATATGAGATGGAATGGGTGGTTGTGTTGAACTGGGGTGTCGTGGGGGGTTTGCAGATTGAATTTCGACATGACAGCATTCTTGAATATTTCGAGAGAGACATAGCGAGTGTGACGGGGGGTGGGGTGAGGGTCTGAAGACATTGACTCACAAACAAGTTTAGCTTTGCAAAAAACTCAAGAGTAGGTGGGTGGGGGGTGAGCTGTGGTTAGCGTAACCAAAACACTGACCTACACCTGAGTGAGCTGTCCTGCTGCTGCCAAATCAGACATGGAAGGGAGGGGCATAAACTGCAGACTGGATACAGATCTACAAGTCCACAAGAGAGGCAGAAGGACTCAGATAGACCCATACACAGCAGAAGGGAACAAGTTGGATACAGTACAGGAGACATGAAAAATCTACATAGTGACTTTCTCTATAGAGATTAGTCTACCACCAACAACTGACTGTGAGTGATGAATATAATTTTTTCTCACTGTATTATTACTAATCATTCTTGCGCTGCTCTTGTCCTGTTTGACCTTTTATTGGGATTATTATTCTTATTTCAGAGTTTTTGTTTAACTAGATCACAAAAAAACTAGCATTGCATATATCAGTAATGAAAATGATATAACTGTGGAGTCCTAATAAAATAACAAATCCCTTCTCATGATAATGACAATAATCTATTATAATAACTGACTTACCTTTACCTTTTAGGCTGCTTTCCCCATTTGGTGAAAGTGAGTTTAGATTTAATAGCCCTCAGATAAACTTGTATGGCAACTGCATTAACAGATTCATATGGATATATAAAAAAAAATTAAGAATGTATTTTAGAGGGAAGATGTGTTTGATATTGCTGCAAAAGGCCCGAAAGGAATTTTCTCTAAAGACCATAATTTATTAGACATATTTTGGTAGTATTTGCTAATTAATATGATTATGACTATGAATAGGTTAAATTGACCTCTAATACTTTTTTCAAGAACAGAAGCTGTCTTTGTTTAATACTTTAATACCCTACCTCAGGGGTCGTAAAGAACACAGAAAAACAGCGAAAGAGAAGGATGGAGAACGAAGACTTCCTATCACAGACTGGGTGTGACAGTGAGGGGGGGGCAAATAAGACAGAACAGCCAAAAGCGGAAAGCAACGACAACGACAAGCAAACAAAAGACTGGCAAACTGGTGCAGAGAAGGGGGAGAAGGAAACCCGGGGTGGGGAGAAGGAGAGGGCAGAAGGGAAGAGGGACAGCAGGCGCTCAGGCTCACTGTGGAAGGGCGGCTGGGCGCTGAGTGAGAGGCTGGCCATCAACGTGTCTGGGATGCGGTACGAGACCCAGCTCCGGACGCTGGCTCAGTTCCCTGACTCTCTGCTGGGGGACCCTCGGCGGCGGCTCCGCTACTTCGACCCGCTGCGAAACGAGCTGTTCCTGGACCGGAACCGCATCTGCTTCGATGCCATCCTGTACTTCTATCAGTCGGGCGGGCGCTTGCGCCGGCCTGCCAGTGTGCCCCTGGACGTCTTCATGGATGAGCTTCGCTTCTACGAGCTCGGCGAGGAGATCATGGCTCGCTTCAAGGAGGACGAGGGCTTCCCCAAGGAGGAGGTGCGGCTGCTGCCGGACAACGAGATGCAGCGCCGCCTGTGGGTGCTGTTCGAGCATCCAGAGTCCTCCTCCGGGGCACGCATTGTTGCAATCGTCAGTGTCATGGTCATCGTCGTGTCCATTCTCATCTTCTGCCTGGAGACGTTGCCTGAGTTCAGGAGCGACAAAGAGCTAAGAGAGGTGAGCAAAAGACAAAAAGTGAACAGAGGATGACAAAAGAAGTAAAGAAAGTAACATAACGGTAATAAGGGTTTAAAGATTAATACTACACTGTTACTAAACTGACAGTTAGGGCATATATTGCAGCAGGGCGGCATTACATTAAACTGACTTTGATTAAACTAGAGAAACTTGTATAAGACAGACGAAGTATATGTATAAGTGAGTATAAGACAGATGAAGTGGAAACTATAGTATACTCACATGAGCCTTGGACCTAAGAAAACAGGATTATTCAATACCACAGGGTATCAAAAGTCAAATGGAGGGCCAGGGCCTGCAAAGACGAGAGTGGAAAGAGGTCAATGTCGAGATTATTTTAGTCTCGTCATTAAATGTGATACACTAGGATCTAGGACAAGGAAGAGGAAGGAGGGGGCAAGGATGTGAATATGGGGGGAAATGACAGAGCAGGGATTTAGTAGAACTTGACTTGGTCGGCTCATTAAATGGAGAGAAAGGAAGTAGAAAGTGCATTCGTTCGGGAGAATGACCATGGACAGGGGTCATCGGTGAAGCATCATCATTTGTCCATCCAAGCCTTGCCAAGAAACTGGAGTAGCTTTTGGGGCGTGAGACAGACTGAGCAAGACAGATAGACAGTCGCCGAGGGAAAAACACGAGAGAGAGTGAGATGAGTGAACCGGGACTCTCATGTTTCTCTTTGGAGATCTCGGGGGGCTATTTATAGAGGAAGGACAACCCTAAGTAGCCACCAATACACAAATCCAAACCCCTACTACTGTAGTAAGAAACTCATCCACTCAAAGGCATATGGAAAGATCCACCTGTTTGTTGACTTATACCATTTTTCACTAAGAAAAACAGTCTTCCATTGTGGAGAGTTAGGGTTAAGATGTTTCTCATCCATATACAGAGCTGGACTGGTTATCTGTTGACATTTTAAACAGTAGAGGTGCAAGGTGAAATGGCTGCCAGTGTAGTTTATGCTATCAGTTTAAAGATGTAGACATTCCTCATAAATATAATGAAGCAATAATTTGTTTTCAAACTTTAGATTAAAGGCAGAGGAAAACATTAGGCAACTTTCTGAAGTAACTTTCGGTAACTTTCCTCTATGCATTTATTCTTAGTGTGCTTATGTATAGAGTGAAATGCTTATGCCGGTGTCTAGAGATCAACAGATACATGTTTATATGGTTACAATAAGCCTAGTGTCGATGAGAGATGTTTTCCCACCACATGTTGAGGACAAACTGTGCTATCTATAAAATTAACTTAATCTCTCTCCCCCTCTCTCTTGCTCTCTCTCTCTCTATCTATCCAGCAAAATTATTATCAGCCTCACCACCATAATGCTAACTCCTCCCACCCCATGCCCCCTCCCTCCAGTCCTTTCCACGACCCTTTCTTTATTGTGGAGACCATGTGCATCTGCTGGTTCTCCTTCGAGCTGCTAATGCGCTTTGCCTGCTCACCCAGCAAGACGCACTTTTTCAAGGACATCATGAACGTCATCGACTTCTTCGCCATCATTCCCTACTTCGTCACACTGGGCACAGAGCTGGCCAAGTCCAAGGGCGGCACCCCGGCCATGTCGCTGGCCATCATCCGAGTCATCCGTCTGGTGCGGGTCTTCCGTATCTTTAAGCTCTCCCGCCACTCCAAAGGGCTGCAGATCCTCGGCCAGACCTTGAGGGCGAGCCTGCGTGAACTGGCCCTGCTCATCTTCTTCCTTTTCATTGGTGTCATCCTCTTCTCCAGTGCCGTCTACTTTGCCGAGGTCGATCACGAGGGCACATCGTTCACCAGCATCCCAGAGGCCTTCTGGTGGGCTGTAGTATCCATGACAACTGTGGGCTATGGGGACATGTACCCAGTCACAGTGGGGGGGAAGCTGGTGGGTTCCATGTGCGCCATCGCCGGCGTGCTGACCATCTCGCTGCCTGTGCCCGTCATTGTCTCCAACTTCAGTTACTTCTACCATAGAGAGACGGAGTGTGAGGACAGGACGGAATACATCCACGTCAACACCTCGCTTTGGGAGGGTGAGGACGACGAGGAAAGGGAAGGTGTAGAAGATTACCTACTCTTGGAGGGAGTGCAGAACGAGGGAATCTGTGTCCCTCTGAACGGGACTTTACTCCAAGGGCTTTGTGCCCGTCAGGGTGAGAAACATGGAGGTGGGAATGTATACCTCAGGGAGACCCTAGTGACCCAGGTGTGAGGAAGAAGGCTTAGTGAAAGACAGGTAGACAAAGAATGACTGGATACCACACAAAAATCACAGTCACTCAGTGAGAAAATTTAATACAATTCTAATAATATCATGACCTTCATATACTCAGAAAAGCAGTGTTTTATTAATCAGAAGCAGGGATAGAAAGATTGAAGCAGAAAGAGGAGTTAAAGAATCAAAACAAAATGTTCTTAATTTTGGCCACACAAGAAATTTGCAACAAAGCAGTAAAAATTTTAATTAAACAGACAGAGATTACATATATTTAACTATTTATTAGATATTTAAATTAACTGATTTATTATTATCAGTAATTGTGTCAGTAATCAGTAATTGTGTATTAATCTAAAAATAAAAATGGAATGTTAATATCAAATTAATTGCCATGCAAATTAATGGAATTAGGATACGTTTGAATTTCATATTTATTGTTACTTACAGTTTAACCTGCTTATAATCGTTTTAATGGTTTGATAAATCTGAGTGCAAAACCGGAATAAGACAGTCTCATGAGAGCCTTTTGTATCTGAAAGGGAAAGGTTTTTCGAGGGAAAGGTAAAGTATCAGAGTGGTAAACAATGTTAGCCCTCAGTCAGGGAAAAGGCAATACCAAACAATTCTGGTAGCCTGTGTGTTATAATGCACTTTTACTATACAAGTTCACCCAAACATGGTGCTTCAGTTGCTGGTTTATTCATGTTGTACAATGCCAAACCAATCGGATGATGTACCACATTCTAGAATACTGCACCACATTGTGTGCTGTTTTGACCTTCATCACATTACTCAATGTTATGTGTCACCCATTAAACACGTTAAATAAGAGGTAGGTGTTTATATTTATGGATCAAATAAAAGGTATTTTATCAATTATTCTGATGACAGAAGCTCTGTGTGGTCTCTGTCAGTGCCAGGGCCCTCTTCACTCTCCACCCTACCAACACTCATTCTCAGTTCTAACATCCACACCGTCCACCACCCTCATAAAACCATGGCATAAACTCTACTACAAGCAAACTGAATAACGAGCAAACTACGAGCTGTTTGATGCGAGGGAGAAATACTTTCCCATGTGTCGCTTTACTTTAATTGTCTGCAGCCGAATCCTGGAATGCTCACAGAATCATTCTTTAGAGTTAGATGGTAGATCTTATAGTGGTTGCCCAAATATAATGAACAGCCCTCACTGTGGCACTAAGTCACTCCATAAGACCCCCAGAAAACGTTCTTAAACACTGCACAACAGTGCAGGATGATACCTTTTATCCACTGTAAGGGTATGCATCCCCTAACAAGAAGCATTAACTTTTGAACCTGTGCATGATGTCTTGGAGTAAAACCTCTCAGATGCCACGCTCAATAGGAACAATCCCCAATCTTTTTGTATCCTACATTTTAGGATAAAACATTTTTCTCTGGATATCTAGGGATTAATTCACATTCACATATTTAAACTTTTTTTTTTTACCAGCATCCTTCTGACATTTGATTCAAAGTAGAGATGCCTGAAGGTTGATTTTGTTCAGTAAGGTAATCTTGGTAACCTGAGTAATATCCTGTACTGACTTTTCCCATAACCTCTTACGGCAGCTGTTTTGGTGGATTTTATAATAGCTAGCCATGCGTTGCTATCTGGATGGTTTCCCAAATGTCCTCCATGAACTTTACCAATGGAATATGTGTTTAGCGAGTACAAGCCTGAATCTAAATATGATTTAAATTTCAAAGCTTTTACACTACAGAAGAATACCTTAAAATAAATACTTAAAAACCTGGCACAATTACATTTTAGTGTTTTAGTGAATGTAAATTATTAATTTGTGAACGATAAAAGTAAATTTGATTATTTGCTCGAGCTTTATAATAAACTTTCAAAGGTCGCTTTCAAATAGCTTTCAAAGGTCGGCCATACATCATTTTAGTATAGGGGAGACCGGGGATGGTACTAACACTTTTTGTTTGCGCATCAGTAACTCAGTGGTTGTTTGTTCTATATCTGTCATACTTTGATACACAGTACCCATATTTGTCTACTACAAATAAAATTCACTTGGACGTCTACTACACAATCACAGATTATGTGCGTTAATGTAAAATACAAATAGTTTCAATGTTACAACCTACCCCACTACTGGGGTGAGTTGTAACACTAGCTGGGGATAGCAATGTAATAATGACTGGTAATTTGCTTTATTATTTATTATTTATTTATATATATTTTATTTATTATTAACTTTATTGAAGAATAAAGAATAAACAGTTTTGAATGAAGTGAACAATTTAAACTGACTGTAATGCACCACAGGGTAAAGGAACAGGAGAACCCAGTTACAATGCTGAGAGGGAAGGTCAGACAGGCATAGGTCGAGTACTGACAGGCAAGCGGAGTTACTAGGAAAATACAAAGGCAAGGCAAGGCAAGGCAAAGCAAGGCAAGGCAAAGATGTTGTAGTGAAACTGAAAAGACTTCACAAAGTGTGAGAGTTAGTGAGAGGTTTATGTGTGGAACAGAAAACCAAGTTGGAAGGTGCAGGGTGAATGAGAGCAGAGGGTGATAGGGACAGTGCACATGGGCTTCAGGAATTTTAATTGAATGATTAGTGAGAAAGATTTGGGAGAAGTGACTGATAATATCTAGTGAGGAACTGGGGCTGTTTTGTGAACTGTGACACTGACAAAAAAACACTTATTTCTTCTAATACTTTAAATTTAGCAAAAAAGCAATTGCTGTGTGTGAGTATGTGTGTGAGGACTGAATTCCTGAATGTGTATGTGTCACATAAGGGTTCAATCACTGTCACAGTTCAATCAAATGTAGATGGCTGCCCCTGGGGTGCAGACTTTGTGGGCCCAGAACTGACAACGTACACACTTGACCCACACTTCTTTTGACCTTGAGTTTGCAAAGTGTTCCATGCACACAATGCAGAAATTCTCATCATCAGAAGTGTCAGAATCCGCTCGGTCATTGGACTTGGGCCTTTTGCTGGTTGGCGGCAGGTTTACTCTCTTTTTTACACTTTTTTCAGTGTTCCTCTTCTTTTCTTCCTCTTCAAGTGCCGGCTTGTACGTTGCTTGGGGTTGCAGCATTGGGGAATGCGGTACTGACCAGGCTTGGGATGTCATAGGTTGTCATTGTTTTTGCATGATTCATTCTAATCCATACGTCGCTGGCTGTTTTTATCATCTTCTTAAATGGACCATAGACGCTACGATCAAAGGGCTGTAGCTTATGAGAACAGTGGGGTGAGAAATAAAGGAACACTATCCCATTTTCTTTGGAGTAAGCGATTGCCTTCACTGAAAGATGACAACGGTGGTTATCCAACAACAGTAACACCTTCCTCTCAAGACTGACCTTTGTGTGCTTGACGAAGTGTTTCAGAAAGATGAGGAAATCCTCGTCCTGCATCCATCCATAGCCATTACCACACCCAACACTACCTGGTGGTCCATCACACAGGAAGTGGTCCTTGTATACGTGCGAAGGAGAAAGGCTGGAGGAATTACATTTTCCAGTGCATTCACAGCACAAGCTACTGATTTCATTGCACCAACTTGCTTAACACCGTGGCATGCAATTACACGGTCAGGAGTCTGGACGATTGTGATGCCCTTCTCATCCACATTCCAAATATCATTCCCACCAAAGCTGTGCTTCTCAATCACATGTCCAAGCTTCTTGAAGAATCTTTCCACACTTGGATGATTGAAGCTTGTGGCCCGAGAGAAACTAGTTGCCTATGCACTTCTGATGGACCGATTTGGATGGCGTTTCATGAAGCCTGAAAACCAGTCAGATCCTGCCATGGATTTCTCAACCCATACAGTTATTGTCCATTGCCAACTGGTATGCAAACTTCCTGACTTCCATAGTACAGATCAGCTGCTTCCTTCAAAGGTCAAGAGTTCCTCCTGTGCCTCACTGAAGACTCTCTGACTACTACGGTAGCCTACATGGGGCTGCTCACTTGAACCCTCTTCTCTTAGCTTCTGTAAGGCTTTACAATATCTGTACAATGTGACGTGACAGATGGAATGGGCCTTGGCGACTGATCTCACTGATTTTCCCATGCCTTACTTCAATTGCAGCCTTTCTCAGAATGTCTGCAGGGACACCCCTGTCTGTCTTACGCCTCTACTGCCCAGGCATGCTGGAAAAAGGAGAAAAGTACAAAAAACATTCTGAGTTATATTAAGGGGATGGTTGTAACATTTTTAATGAACTGTTCCAACTATCCCCACCCCAAGCAGCTAATACATAGCTAACTGTTTTAGCATGTGGGTTTGAAGTTAGTATGAATGCAAACTAGAGAAACTGCTACTTTAGGTTATGTAAGTCAAACCATTGATTCTACCATACAATGCACGCTAGGTAAAAAATAATCTTGATTCAAAATTTTACTTTTTTTTGGATCGTAAAATCAACAATGTTTATCACAGAGACAAGGCCACTTCTCCTGCGACCTCAAGAGGAAATGGGAGTGTACGATATTGATGACATCACCGCAGCTCTTTTCTGATTGGTCAAACTGACAGCGCTACAACACTCCCCGGTCTCCCCTACATGGATTTTCAAATAAAAAATATAAACTGGAGGCAGGATAAACGGAAAAAAATGGTCTGAGTTATAAATGGATGAAGCAGTGCTACAACATGATAAATAGGAGATACTGAGAGGTATCCCAGAGAAGAAACCCCACCCACCTCACTGTCCGCATTCTGACTGCTAGGAAAGGTTGTTCTATGGCCGACGACAATAAATAAATAAATAAATAAATAAATAAATAAATAAATAAATATTGCGTCGTTTTATGCTGGTTGTTTATTCAGTTACGCACTGATATTAATAAAAAGAAATGTGTCACTTCAATGTAATGTCAAACCACTGAGTGCGGTGACAGAGGTGATGTTCATTATATAGGGGCTAGGACGGAGCCGACTGCTGGCTTCTTCTAACCCGGTTAAGAGAATTGGGAGGTAAATACCTCATAACGTTATAGTGTCCTTAACGTTAAATAACTTTCAGAAATCACTTTTATTCGTATTATTGACTGTAGGACTATAATACCTACCAAGTTTTCATTAAATTAAGACAATTTCTTCACCCTAATCGCCTAATATGTACTTGATAATATTTAAAATGAACAAAATAGAAAAAAACATGTGGTCAGATATTGTTTTTAGCTTTCTCCTTCAAGATCTTACGGAGAAATTTATATTTATTTTTAAATTAATTATTTGACTCTATCAATACGCTTATAATAATTACCACAATAAACGCCATGTGAAACGCTAAGGAAATAGTAATATTGGTAAATGAAATCGACAAGGGTAAAACATGAGTTAGTTTATCTTTCTGAACTCCGGTAATCACAGAATAAGTCATAGAAATAATTGCTCTATCTATATTACAAGGTAGTAAAGTACATTTCTGGAATAATGAAGCATTCCATAGCTCGTTAAGTGGAAAATCGTAATAAAATACCATAGTTAAATACTAATTTGAAGCAGCAAGCATATTAGCCTACCAGCTAGCTGTTACAAATTAATATTACAAAACAATATTCTAATAAAATAGTATATCTGAAACGTCAGGCGAAGGGGCTAGATGAGGAGAGACGCTTCACCAGGTTTTAGAAAGGAATTAAGACGACAACGTCGCCAACTTTGGTTTTTCGGTTGAATGAGCAAGAAGGAAATAGCGTTGCCCTCTTCTACCGCTGAATCGCTGAATGAATATCGGTATATTAACATAGCATTGCGATTTGATTTTTGTGTGAGAGTTTTCAGATTTGACCGTATTCGGACGAGTCTTCATGTATATAAAAACCTGTGTTTGTGTATGAGTGTTAATGAAATTCCTGTGGCTTGCCCCTTGAAAGAAAACACATTCTATTCTGTTAGTGTAACACCCTGTTTACTGTTGTCCAGACTGCCATGCTGTTTGTTTTTGCACACAATCACTGTACCGTCAAAATGTATATGGCTCATGGAAGGATACCATCTTTTAAAGATATGATTTTAGTTCGTTTTTTTACTTTGTTGATTGAGAAATGCATATGAACATGCCCATATATTGCCATCCGTAACATAAAAAAACTCTGTAAAGATTTTCCTTTTTTGGGAGTTTTCTGGTTTAAATCCTTAAATTGCGTGTTTGAGGATCGTAATCATATTTTGGGAGTGATTTGGAGGATATTTATTTATGAAATATTGTCTGTTAGGTCTAGTCGAGTTACGATAAGTGAGACCTGGTAAAACAGTCATTAGCGGAGTAGCATCATCCCACTACTGTGTGGACGGTTTTGGACAACAGTGGTGTCAGGTAAGTCCTAAAGTAATGAACTGTGGTTCAGTGGTTAGCAAAGTAGCCTCACAGTATGGGCAACTGTCTGAGTGGAGTTCTGGGTTTCCTCTAGGTGCTCCGGTTTCCTACCACTGTCCCAATACTTGTGTGCTAGGTTGAATGGCCCTGTTTGTGTGAGCATGTGTCTGTCGATTTCCTACCCTGTGATGGGCTGGTGTCCTGCCCGGGTTCAGCTTGTCTCCCGCCCTAGAGTTGTTTCTCTCCAGACACAGCAAGCCTTAATTCGAGTAAGTGCATAGGGATGAATAAATGAATGAATAACTGATAACATGGTAAATGTTGTAGACAGCTAATAGAAAATGTTTACATTCAGCAACGATTGTCTTGTGCTGTCCTTTAACTACCATTGGTCAGTTGGAGATTTTCATTGTATTGTAGTTTCCACACAGAAAATGTGCAAATACTGGATCAATAGCCTTTTTATTTATAGCATTGTTTAGTATAATCATTGAGCATTTTATATTAACCTTCCTTTTCGTAGGATTTTTTCGCCCCCCCCTTCATCTGACGTCAGTGGCACTTGCCTTTACCCACAGTGCCCCTTGTCTGTCTGAGAAGAATCAGGAGTGCTGACGTCTTTCCAGCCATCTGCCCCTCTCCTTCTTAGAGGATTAAATATATTTGTACTTCTGTGTGTCTGTCTTATGGCTGTTATTGGAGAGCAATTTTTGTGTTTTCTCTGTTTTGATACATACAGTGGGCTCATTGATTTATTTTGTCTTACAGATTTGCATATGTCTGCAATCACAGAAACCCAGGGATTAGGTCAACTCAAACTAAAAATCAGTCATTTTTATTTTTCATTTTGTTTTAAAGATACTGCTAATATAGATATTTCACACACATACAAATCATACTGACAGAAAATGTAGAAGCCCATATGCACAGAGAGACAAACAATATTTGCTATCAATTCAAATAAATCTCTAAGATTTATTGGATATACACACAACCAGGACCTAAAAATAAAGTTAAGACGGGAGGATTTAAGGGAAAGGTTATGAACTCTTTTTTTTTTTTATAAAAAAAAAAAAGCCGTTTGAAAGGAACAACCGCATAAGGAAATACATTGATGCATAAATTAATATTAATTAAATAAGTCAAACAAATAGACAAACTGACTGAGCAGAGTAATTATTAATTAATTAATTAAACAGATGAATGATCTGAACAACTGTAGAGATTTTAAGACAGAAAAGAAAAAAACAACCATTTTAGACCAACAAACAACAAATTAAATATAATACATGTATATATCCTTGGAAATTATAATATTAATGACAATGTCTACAATGAAACTATTCTTAATTAACATCATATTTTATTTGGACAAACATCTAGGCTTGATTGTTTAGTATCCCAAATGAGGCATTATGTTTAGTATTGCTTATGATTTCAGTTGGATTGGGGGGGACTGAAAATATGAATGAGAAAAATATGAATAAAAGAACTAGGTAAAAATAAAACAAACATATATTGGCGGCTGACAGAGAAAAACAGTTGCGATAAAAACAATAAGGAATAATTTAAAGCAACTGAGATTAAAGTCAGAACCCCGTATGCAAACAGAAATCATTATTTTGATAAACAAAGAATACTAATGATGATGACAGTTATTTTAAGAATGATTCTAGTATTTAGGTCAGTTGTCTTTGTGAGCTTAATCACAGTTAACTGGTATTTCAGGAGAGTCAGGTCAGTTGTCCTGGTGAGTTTGATCACAGAAAACTGCGGTATTTCAGGGGAGTTAAGTTGAGCATTTGCTCAATTGTCATTTTTGTAACCTAGAAAACATCAAATTTAACATGACCTGCTTCTTTGGTTGAGAATGGCCGTGAAAACATCTGTAGATCTGAGAAATCAGCGGTCAGTTTTCCTTTTTTTCTTACGAACAGACCTATTGAAACCATATACTGGGCCACAGCATGACAAAAACGGATACCTTTCAAAGAATTCTTCCCTTTTTTTTTTTTTAAAGATAATTTGCACTCTAATTTCCTTTAGTTGTAGCATAGTGATGCAAATTAGCAGTCACTGATTGTTACCGAAGTAATTTCCAATATTTGGACTTAATTAGACTTACATGAAAATCAGTCATCATGCTTTTCAGTTTTTGTTTGTCAACAACCCCATAATCTTCTATCTGCTAACACTTATAAATCACAATTATTATAACAAGCAGAACCCTTATCTTAACCAGCAATAATGTCATGGATATTTGTAAAACTTTAACAGAAAAAACAATCATGATGACCCAAGGACTAAGAAGAAAGAAGTTATTACTGACTATAAATGGCACAATCTCTCCGCGACTGTTGAAATTCACAGCACAGACTGCTGAAGAAAAGTCACTTTGCGAACCGTGCAATTGCAGTGATTTTGCAGACAGGAGTGGGGGCACAACCAGGGTATCTGAGCAGCCACGGTGTTGGGAGCAGACTCAGTAATTAACCAAAGACAGAAGAGATGCCGTGAAGTCTGGAGAAGTGACAGCATGGTGGGAGTGGCCTCAGGGCAGATCACTGGGCAGAAGCGCGTGTCGCCGGTCGTAAGCAGTGTCGTCACTTTCTTCTCCCTCACTTCCTTCATTCCCCACCCTCTCTTTCCCTTCCTCTTCTTCTGTCTCGCTCCCCCTGTCCCTCTCTTGTCCCTGAAAACGCTCCCTCTCTCTGTCTCTCTCCCTGTGAGAACGAGGGAGGGTGGGGACCTAAGAGAGAAAGACATGGAAAATACATGCAAATATAAGTGACCCCTGTCCCTCTGCCACTACTTTCCTCTTCCAACAGTATGAGTGAGCGTGTCTTCATTTCCTGCCAGCCCTCCCTTTTCTTAATTATTTTGGAATCATGTACTATGTTTCTCCCAAATTTGGAATTGGAATTTTGGACACTAGTCGTCTTCCAATCCTAAATTATCCCTTCTCCCTCTAGTCCCACTCAGCCTCTCACCTGGTTGTCATGCGTAGGCAGGGCGCAGTACCCAGGTTCTGTCCTGTGGATGAGCCGAGGAGAGTAACAATGGAACAGCCGCGGAGAGTGGGAGCAGGCAGACCTGGGGGAGTGGGACTGGGCTGACCGAGGGGAGTGTGAGCGGGAGTGTGGGTGAGAGGGGGGTTGGGGCTTGGGAAGGGAGTGGTGGTTGAGTGGAGGAGGCCTCGGGGAGCGTGGAGGTAGCTCCGGGGGTTTGAGGGGGTCAACCAGGTCCATTTCAGTGAGAACAGGTGGCAGGATCAGATCATCACTGGGCAAGGCATCGCCATCGATTGCCGCAAGCTCTGCCTGAGACAGGAAGTCCACAATCCCAGCACCGAAGGAGTCTCCCACAACATTAATTGAGGTACGCATTCTGTCACTAAGAAACAATAAAAGGTATTATGACACAGTGGAACCATGACACTGACAGGGAGAATAACACAAACTCTCATGTGATTACTGTGTTTCGCGTACACACTACTCGAGATTATGTGAGAGATTAGGTGTGGTAGGAGACTCTTAAGTGTGACGAGATGACCAGGATAGCTCTGAATAGCAATGTAAACTTACTCATATAAGCTAACCAATGTGTCTATTGGGTGGTAGATGACTCGGATATTGACTGGTTTTATATTAGCCCATCACACACAAGTAAAATCCGGCATCTGCAGCCTCTCAGCCACGAAAATAGCACTTACAGGATCCAGTCCACAGCCACGAGCAGACTGATATCCTGAGTGGGCAATCCCACGGCCGTCAGGATCAGCAACATGGTCACCAGACCAGCACTAGGGATGCTGGCCGCACCTACACTGGCCAAAGTGGCTGTCATGCTGGGGGAAATCAAAGGACAACCCAGAGGTAATTTTGTGGGTTTTACATTGGAGGTACATACGTATTCAAGCAATCATTGATATGTTTGAACTGATATGGTTGAAATACCAGTTTTTTAACAGTATCTAGAGCTCCACGGGTACAGGTGCGGTATTGATATAAAAACTAAAACAATGAAAGTTTCAGAAATGGCTGCCAAACTGCAGAGATTTTTCCAAACTGCAGAGATTTTGCCAAACTGAAGAGATTTTGACAAAATGCAGAGATTTCGGCGAGTAGTTTACTTCCATCATTGACCAGTTTTGTTTGGTAAAAAACAGAGTATAGAAAATTTTAATGGAAACTTATAGTGCCTGTATTGCTAATAATGTTTTTTCAAGCTGCTGATATTCAGTCTGGAAACAACATTTGAAAGAGGCCCCACCTTACAGTGACGATTTGCCCGCTGTCTAGCTCGATACCGTTCATCTGGGCTATGAAAATGGCGGCTACGGCTTCGTACAGTGCCGTGCCATCCATGTTGATGGTGGCACCGATAGGAAGGACGAAGCGGGTCACTCGCTTGTCAATCTTCAGATTCTCCTCCAGACATCGGAATGTGACAGGTAGTGTCCCCGCACTGATGGAAACACCAGTGAGCGTTAACCGCTGGACGCGGTGCAGCTGGACATGTGATGTTGGGAGGATCGGGAACTACTGAGACTTAGGAAAGTCAAAAGAGTGGAGAGGTTTTGTTTCAAGTTTTGGAGTAGCAACTCCTGATATCACCACCAGGGAGAGATATAAGAATTAAAAATGGTTAATACAGAAACCACACAGAGCAATGTGCGGGGTGCACAAGAGATTTATGATAGATATAAGAGGGATGGCCAGAGGCTGAGGAATTTCTCAGACATAATAAAAGAAAAGAAAAGCACAAAATCCAGGCTTTTGCAACATCTTCCTTATAGAGTATGTTGCATAATTTAACAAGAATACAAAAACGTGTTTTGAATTCACCTTCAACAATAAAGTGCCTCTCTCCTTTAGTTATCTTATACAGACTGGAAGAAATAGTGATAGGAAAAGAGTAGAGTATGTTCATTGAAATGGATCACAGAGTATTGTTTTCTTACACCATCAGTAAAGCAGATTAAAAACAGGTATTTACATTTTAAAAAGTAAATTGTTTAAAGGTGCTGTAAAAGTGCCATAAATCAATACTGACGTCAATCAAGCAGTAAAAGTAAAAAGGATATCAAGTAAAATCAAGTATATGGATAGCTCCATTACGTTTGTGTGAAATAAAAACAAGATCTGGACTAATTAATTGATTTAGTTAATAATGTTTCCATGAAGTATAGATACACAATCAGCCATCTATCCGGAACAGTACAGTGGTGACTGGAACATTTTTACACTTTGATTTGTTTGAATAAAGAAGCCAGGCAGATACACACACATGAACACACAAACACACCTGCTGGCAGTACCCAAAGCAGTGATCCAGGCCTGGAAAATCCCGGAGTAGAATGTGATAGGGCTCTTCCTGGTGACGGCAAAGAAGATGAGCGGCAGGATGATGCCACCGTGGATGATGAGCCCCACCATGACAGTCACCATGTACATGCCCAGCTGGCGCGCCACCACCTCCAGGTCCCCGATGGCAGCGATCTTCCCGCAGATCAGTGAGGCGATGCCCACTGGGGAGTACCTGAGATTTTTTTCAGGGGGAATTTCAAGGACTGCTCCCGCTGGCCACACGGGTAAAGTGGCAAAGATAGCATCTTACAGTTGGGAAAAAAAATGTGTGGCAGCCTGGTTGCATTGGTAAAGGCGAACAGTTTTGAGTCTGTAGTAGATTTGGGAGGAAATGCCAAACATAACATCACTGCAGCCAAGCCCCCAGAATTTGTGACAGCTGCTTCCATGCATGGTTGCTCGATTCTCACACTGGCTTATTGCCTATTGAGTCTGCGAGGCTCCAATTAATATCCAGAAACATTCACACACATTCTCAACTGCGTACATGCTTCTCTATGTCAGCTTATTTCTCTCTTGCCAAGAAGTCCATTCTAAAATGAATTATCTTCCTGATCCTATCCAGGCAATTCTCCAGGGGGACACACTCTATCCAGATCCTACTACATCTAAGTCTTTAAGAGAAATAAATTTCCTAGCAGACCCTTAAACTTCGCCCCGCTTAAGTCTGTGATATCCTGAACACTACCGGATAATGCACATAAACCCAATTTCAAGGACCACTTAGGAATGAATAATTACTTAAGTACGAATTAACAACAAGTTGGTTTATCTGGAAATGCCCTCCAGTGGTTTAGCTCATATGATAATATCCAGCCCTTGGATATATCTGAAGTCCAATATGGCATCTGACAGGCATCTGCGAGGCCACATCCTAATCACTACGTTTATGCTGCTTCTTGGAGACCTTCTGCTGCTATGCTGATGAAACACAGCTTTTCTTACCTATGAGACCAGGTGAGTCAGAGGTCTACAAACTAAAAGCATGCATTCAGCTCATAAAGACTTAAATGACGACAAATTTTCTTCTCATAAATTTCCATAAAAGTTCCTTCAGCAACATAAGGCCAACAGTGTGCGGAACTCTAAAATTTTCGCCTTTCTCTAATCTAGAAAAAATACACACAGTAGATTTACCATTCAGAATATATTTTGTCTATCTTTTCCCCAGGAGTCAGGTTCAACCTAATTTTCAAGGGGTGAGGGAATAGAGTGTTTCCCCACAGTTGTTTCATGGGTTGTCAGTTGTTGTTTTTTATGTCTCTGTGCAGTGACGTATGACAACTTGATTGACTGATTAATTGGCAGACAGCAGCCCATTAAGAAAAACTCATACGCAAAATGCATGCCACTTGTGCTATCGTATGAAATGAACCAAAACACTGACCACATAATCATGGAAACCATCTTCATAATGATCTCGTTGAGGATGTTGAAGAATTCTGACATCAGCTTCCCCCTCTCTCCCATCTTCCCCATGCACATCCCAAAGGTGATGAAGAACCCTATCAAGCCTATGGGGAACACACAAATGTATAACTGACGTTGCAGTCTTGCTGAAGAGACGAGATGTTTTATATGTTTTATTTGATAATCAGTTTTGATACTGATTGAATCCATGGTGGCCACTCCATGTCCTCTTGCTCCATGTAAAATGACAGACTCTTTTATCCTGGAACTTTGCCTCTCTCCACATCCCATAATATTCCTCCCTGGCCCACTATTATTCTCTCACCCAGTACGTTCATGCCCCACTTAAACTCCAGTTTCTTCTTTGCGACTATGATGGGTTCAGTCTGGTTCTGGACTGGTACAGGGACTTTCTTCAACACTGTCTGGACCTGGAGAAAAAAAAGGTAGAAAGCAGTGTGTGTTAATAATGCTCTATTTTACTAGCTAGATCTAACAGCAAACCCTTGTTCTGATACCCAACAGACAGAATTTTAGGAATGCTGCAAAATGGGCTACAAGATTTAAGCATTGATTATAAAATCAGCATGATGGGATGAAGAACCTCGTACATTCAATCTGAGGTGCATCTTTATGGTACGTTTGAGTACTGGCAGGACCCATAAGTGTTTAAAGCCTGGTGATTGAGGGAAAAAAAAAGAAAATATATACCCTCAGGTCAGTAAAATTGCATGTCTTTATTTTTATTGAAATATTAAACAAATTACATGTGTGCCAATCTGTCATTAAAACTTACATTGTAACTATATGAATAAACTGTGCATACGTACAGTGTATGCGTGAGTAGAGGTTAAGAGGTAGATTTATATTCAAGCTTGCCCATTTGACCAGTCCGCATATAGTCTGACTTCACTTGGTAGGAAACAGCCACACCAAGTACAACCAGGGACATGCATTTGATCATAAAGACATGACCACTTCTAACAAAAGAATGCTGTGGTGGAATCTTGGAGACACCAATAACAAGTCAGAGGCTCAAGACAGTTAACTGAGAATTCTCATAGTATTGCTATAGAAGGGTCCCAAGTCAGGAAGCATTAGTGACATTAGACCAGAAACCAGGAAAGGGATTATTTTCAATCTGTGTCCTGGCTCAACATTGTCAAGCAATTCCTTCTTGGCAAGGTACAGCTCTGGTGACGACTATCAAATGCTACGAGATACAAATAGATGCAAAACATTTTGCACTAACCCACATGTGTCTCCTCAATGCCAACTTGAATCCTCATATACACAAAGTAGGAGCAAAACCACTACAATAATGCTCAGTAAACAACATTCATAAAAAGGCTACAACTCCCATCATACTGATAAGCAGGGACACAACAGCCCTACATAACACAGGTCTTCCTGGAAGAGAAAAGGGATGGGCTCGTTCTAAGACCTCTGGAATCTGATGGAATATGTCATCTTCCTTCCACTCTCAATGGAGATTTCCCACCCGGAGCAACAATCTGGATTCCCTTTGAGCCATATAATCCAGAAATCCAATTAATTCTATCATTCAATCAAAAAAAAGGAAACAGCAGTGTGAATGTTGTTAAAAATGTAATATATTGTATAATGTTAAACAAACCTCCTTCCTATGTGAAGTTTAACATTCTTAAATTTCTTCCACAAGGATGTGTCAGATTTGTATTTGATTTTGTTACAATCTCCTTCTTCCCCAATGTTTATTGTCCTGAAAACTGAATGAATGAAGTCATGATGTTTAGTGAGAGCTCATGAGACACTAGCCAAAAGGATGCCACATAGTGCTAGTCTCACCTGCTGAAAGCAAGCCTGCACCAGGTTTTCCGGGAACAGATTCCGGATCAGGTCCAGGAAGGCGTCGAGACTGCTGACCTCCTGGTTTTTGGAGGCCGTGCTGACCTGAGTCTTGAGTTTTGGATTCCCTGGGTGGATCCCTAAGACTAGGATCACTCCGAGTACTGCAGCGATGATAGTAGTAGACATGTAGTAGACCATGGCTCGGGTGCCCATTCTGCCACTGGAGCGAGCATCCAGACCGGCCAGCCCTGAGAGACGAGGAGGGAGGACTGTAACAGACCAGACTTGCGATGTGCAGTACATGGCCGTAACAGTGCAGACAATACAATATACAGAGCACAGCTGTAACAGAACAGGCATACTATTTACAGTGCACGACTGTAACAGAACAGACATGCTGTAACGGACCAAACACTATTAGATACAAACGATTGCATTTTGTTGTTTTAATATTTCTCCAAAGTCATCTCTCAGTATCTTTGCATACGCTTTATGGCGTGTACTCTTTATTTCCCTCTAGTGGTGGCACAGTAAAAATAAAATACCAACAAGGAGACTTCTGATTCCAAGTTTGAATTTAGAGATGTGTGCACCTGTGATAAGACTGGATATAATGAGGGGCAAGATGAGCATCTTCAGCATCCTCATCAGGATGTCTCCAGGGAAAGAGATCAACATCAGAATGTTGGCATCCAGGTCAGGAACATACCGCAATAGCATCCCAAACACAGACCCCAAGATGACTCCTGTAACAAGATAGAAGAAGAAAGAGGAGCAGACTGTCAAAATAGCAACTATCCGGGGGTCAGCCTTGATGATAATGTAGATTGCAAGAAACGAGAGAGAGAGTGAGAGAGAGAGAGAGAGAGAGAGAGAGAGAAGAACAATGCGCAAAGAGTTATAGTGAGAGTTAATACAATGATCCTATTTGTACACGTCCTTGTTTGACATTCCTCTTAAAGTTTGTCAGAGACATGTGATTTCACAGCCTGAATGCATTTTCAGAAATCAGTTCAAAATCCTAGGAGAAATAAATATACATAATTTCCTTACTTATAATATATTTCCCCTTTCAAAAAGTTTGTTTTCCATCCCTACTATGCAATTACATACTATTCCAAATTGACATGATTATCAGATCATAATAATCTAATTATGGAATTATCTCCTTATATACCTTAAGTAAATGGTGTAATTTAATTAGAAATAAAGTATGATTTAATTATATATGTAACACACTGATTCTCATTAAGAAAACTTTCAATATAGGATCAAATAGAAAAAAGAGCTAGGCTTTTAAAAAAATTGAATATCAAGGTTTTACAGTTACCAACAGATACCCACTCACTAGTCTCCTACTACTGCACAATGAGCATAGATGGAACGGTTCCCTTCTGTGAAAAACGTTCATTTAATGTGCTTTCTACATAGATAAACAATCATCAACATTTCAATGTATTATGTTGTATTTATACAACGTTATGTTGTATGTATACGTTATGACATACAACGTAATAAAGAGATGCAAAAAAAAAAAACCAGCACCTAAAAATGCATGCCACTCAAACTCCAACCCAGTGTTTAGTCAGGTATTCAGACCCACGGCCCATACTGGATGTATCGGGTGAAGGTATTTCCATGTACCATGAGGCAACATGTCGTATTTGAATCAACCTTTCTTCATAGAGAAATTCCTCACCTACACATACTCACATACGCAGATACATATCAGTGTACAAACCAAGCACAGTGAGGGCCAGCAGCAGGTTACGAATGATCCATCCACAGTGCTGAATCAAGCTGGACTTGGGCAGTGGATCCTTTTCTTCTAAACACTTCCCCCTGTAGGACGGGCTGCTTGGGTGATGATTTGTCATCCTGTCTGAAAAAGAGGAGGTTACATGTAACACAGCAGTGTATACCATCATAGAAGGAAAAAAATTAGAGGATGTGGGAAAAATTGAAAATTGTCAATTATATCAAAGAGGAAAAATTGAAAATAAAGTTATGTTGATATCTTTACAGTTATTAAAGAATATTTAACAATCACTGTTATAATACTAACGGTTCAGTACCAAGAAAATATTTATCAGCCATATAGGCTCTGGGTCAGTAACAGGACATGATTTGTTAAACATTTCCATAGACTGTTATGGAAACTGTCAGGTAACATGGCAATGTCTGTGTTTTAACTATACTGTTATGAATATCCATCCTTAATATCAGTTTTGCTTTTTATAGTTATTTCCATGTAAAGTATCTTTATTCTGATCACTAGTGTTAAACAACACTATTATAAGCTCCGTTCATCACACTGTTACTGCCTTAGAATTTATGTATCAGGACATAATAACAATCATCTGTTCCTTAGCAGGTTTTAAAATTAGGTAAATACAACCTCAGATGAACTACAACACATGAAATATTACACCGTGTCAAAGAGGGTGTACTTCCTTTTTCACATGACTGTAAGTGGTTATAAACAGACATCCTCAGTAAAGGTACTGGGGGCCGAACCAAACATACTTTCTAAACAAATTTTGCTTAAATAATTTTCATTAACATCAATACTTTTAGGCAATTCATTGTCACCTTTGACTTGCCTGGGTTAAGATCCAGGCATTGGGAAACTGACCACAAATCAATTGAAAAATATATATCGGCCATAATGAGTCCAAAGTCTATTTAATAAAATATAGCTAGTCAAATCCCTCTGCTGGATTTTCACATGACAGGAACAAGGAAGTCGAAGTCAAAAGTGGTTCAGTGTTTAAATACCACTGAATACAGTACAACCAGGAAAACACTAATTTTTCTATGCTTGAAAAAGCTGTGCTAAGAGTGATGAATCAAAGTATACCTTGTAGTGTGTGTTTCTGAATGGGCTTGCACATTGGAGCTTTGGGCCCAGTTCCAGTTCCAGACATTTTAAATCAAACATTAAATCAAACATTTATAGTGATGAGTGGTGGTATTTGATCTGCTTAAAACGCCCAGTCGCACAGAAAACAACTTTGAAATAAGACACACGAGAAAATTAATCTATCATGCATAAAAGTGGGGAGATTCTGTGAGTCAAGATTCTGCAGATAGAGATCTACGGTCCATTGCAATGCTAGCCAGAGGGCAGGGACTGTCTGAATTGCCACTGTGGATATATCAAAGGATATTCACATAGTAATCAGAAAAGAGAAGAATGAAGTGTGGCAAATGAATGCTGGCATGTTAATATAAGTGACAAATTTCAAAAAGTGAATAACTGTAGATTATAGATTGCTCTGTACAGGTGATACAGTGTGTCACATTAACTGTAGAACATTAAAAGCACGAGGCCTTGTAACAACGGTTAATGTAATAACGCCAGTTAATGTAATAAAAATGTTAAACAGTTAATAAATAATAAACCGTAATAAACCATATTATAAATAATATATTATATTAACCAAGAGTTATTACATTAACCGCTGAGTAACAGCTTTTTTTATGAATAATGTAATAACTTCAACTGATCACATAACAACTTAACAAAATCTGTTTAGTCCGTGAATTTCTTTCATTTTAAGTGTCACATTTTGCTGCATGCACATTCAAAACAGAAATGAACCAGCTTCACAAAAACTACCTCCATGTCATTGATCCTAAAATGTCCGTAACCTTCAGGTTCAAGAATTTGCCGAGCCTTCATCCACCCACTGTGTTTTGCAAATAGTTCCTTTATTTAGGTGGCCAAACCACTGTTCAAACCAGCAGCTTTATAAATCTTCATTATGCTAATTGAAGACTTGGTGTCAAGGTCCAGATTTGCATCATTTTCACAATTAATTATTGCATTGGTTTCATCTTCCATTCCTCCATCGGTTTTGTTATCCCTTCCACCATTGGTTTCATGATCCGGGTTTGCATTAACTTCAATATCCGATCCATCTGCCTGAACTGGTTTAGTAAAACAAAGCTGTTCATTCTCAGCCTCCTGAAAGGCTTGGACATTTTAGCTGGCTGACCCGTCAAGACTCCGGTGGAGGGTGTGATGAGAGAGGTTGCTTCAATCCCCAGAGTCGACACAACAAGGAACTGCACGTTATACATTTCTGAGGCTCTTTGAAGAGTTATACAGTCTCCATAGGTCCCATGTTGGGCCATACTTTGCAGGTATTTACTCCATGTCTCTCCTACAAGCCTTGACAATGGCGTCCTATCTATTGTGTATGGGTGAGATGTCAAATCTGCAACAATTTCTCTTCTAAGTGATGTTGCTGACCTAAATATTCCACAAGTGACCAACTGGTCAGCCAAAGCAGCAAACTGGCAATTGCCATCTGGAACTGGGTCAAGACGAATCCTCAGCTCTGAAGATTAAAATGACTCCAGTCTATCCTCATGTTCATATGGAATTAAATAGTTAATTTGTGGAGATTGTTTTGAAATACAAGACTAGGGTCGAAGCTGTTCTTGCTTTCTTGTGACACTGGTCACATCTGACATGAGAACCATCTTTGTGTTGCTGTAGGGCTATTGGTGTCTGGAATTGAACCCTGTATTTTCTTCGCAAATTGAAGACGTGTCTTCAGGGATGGAATTGGTTAACAGGTGAGCATAACCATTGACAATAGCCTGTCCTCTGTAGGCCAGTTGGTTGAGCATTGCGTAAGATCTCTTTATTGGTCAACCGAAACTTGGCCTCTGGTTTTAACCCCTCCGCTCCAAAAGACATCCATCCATTACATATACACAGATTAGAAATTTGTTACTTTGGTGTATGTGTGAGCATGTGTGAACATTTTAATGTTTGCTTATGATTGTATCTATGTATGAGCATTAGGGTACAATGTGCATGAGTTTGTCTGTGTTGTAATTAGCAGGAATATGAATCAAAATGAGGAAGGTAGTAAATAAATACATAGTTTTAGGTCTGTTATAACATGATCGGTTTAAGTTATTACATTATTCATAAAAAAGTTGTTACTTACCGGTATAATAAATGATTACATTTAGCGGAAAAAAATATTACATTAACCGTTTCACATTTTATTACATTAACCGGTTTTATTACATAAAAAATCCAATAGTTATTACAAATAGGCTTCCACATGCATGTAATCCAGTATGAGCCACTGCTACCCCCTGGTAGCTTCCTGCATGTATAAAATAAAGGAAAGCTGTTACTTGACTCCAACATTATGTGACTAATCATTTACATGCATGTGATTGTTGTTGTGAACTTGCCAGGTTCTTTGATGGCATAGGCGTTGGAAATTGGTAACACTCCATAAAGAACTTACAAAGCACTTAAAGGTGCTAAAGGCATTGTCTGCTGGGTTCAACAGGTGACCTCATACTGCTAGGTTAAACAGGTGACCTCATACTGCTAGGTTAAACAGGTGAGCTCATACTGCCGGGTATAAAAGATGACCTCATACGGCTAGGTTAAACAGGAGAGCTCAGACTGCTAGATTAAACAGGTGAGCTCAGACTGCTAGGTTCAACAGGTCAGAAAATTCTATTGAACTCGGAGCAGCGGAAACACTTTCTCTGGAGTTATGAATTGAGCTTCACCGTCTGACAGTCTGACGTACAAATCTACTATTAACGAATACCAAGAGAATACAACCAGGCTGAATGCATAGTGCCAACTGTAGAGTTTGGTGAAGGAGGAATAATGGTCTGGGGCTGTATTTCATGATTCGGGCTAGGCCCCTTAGTTCCAGAGGAAGGAAATCTTTGCCCTACCTCATACAAGGACATTGTAGACATTCTTAAAACATTTTGGGGAAGGCCTTTTCCTGTTTCAGCATGACAATGCCCCCATGCAAAAAGCGAGGTCCATATACAAATGGTTTTGTCAAGAAAAACTTGCCCTGACATCAAACTCCTATAGGACTAACCGGAACATCGACTACGAGCCAGGCCTAATCGCACAACATCGGACGCAAGACCAGCAATGTTCCAACATCAAGTGGAAAGCCTTCCCAGAAGAGTGGAGGCTGTTATAGCAGCAAAGGGAGGACCCATGATTTAGGAATGAGATGTTTGACGAGCATACGTCCACATACTGTTGACCATGTAATGTACAGAAACATTCAAGAGTGGTGAAAGTCCAGAGAATTGTACAACGAGTGTTTGGTTCCGTTCTGATGGGCTTTTATCTTTTAAGGTCAATATCTGCCCAGTCAATTAGAAAGCAAGGTTAAGTAACCTGGTGTGCCCAATGGCAGGTCCTTAATCTCACAGAACATTAATGGGGCTGTCTAAATAATGTCTTCATAATGTAGAATAGTTCTGGACCCTTGCTGACTCCAGACAATACTGAATCTATGCTTTACAGACTCAAGCCCAACCATTGACATTCTGTTTCCATCATTTGGTCTACATTTGGCATATGCAGTGTTTGAACAATCAATGTCTATCAATATCACTTTTTTCTTATACTTTCAGTTTACCTGAATATAAATATACGTAGATAAAGTGCAGCAACATCTTCACAATGCTATCATACAACAAACTTGCAGTTTTACTGTATAAATCAGGTAAATTGTTAGACATACATGGCAGAACTTAAATGAATGAATATGTCAACTTAATGGCAATTATATAAAAACGCTGACATTCAATAGTACTCTCCTTGGATAATAAATAACTGTATTTTTTATCAGTCTGTAAATCAATGAACCATTACTGCAGTAGCTTATGACTCACATTTTACAATAAGTTTAAAAAATCAGATTTGCTTATCCAGAACAACTTAAAATGAGAGCATACAACAAGGCAACGTCATTACAACTACAGGTTTCAGAGCATCACAAAGTAAGAATCTACAACCCAGGGGTTCTAACAGTCGTAATTCATCTTAATTACTGTAAGGAAGCGTAGAAAAAAAATCTAGCTAGGCTACAATACAATGTAAACCTATGTTTTTTAGTTTCAGTCTCATTTAAATATCAGTGCTAATACATTGTGTTAAGAGTTTCAGTGTTATTATTACAGCAGTGTCTGTGTCTGAGTTTAAAAGCAAGCCAACAACTATTCACCAATGCATAAGCTGCATCATCCCTTTTTTCCCTCAATCTCTCTAGGCCCCCGGAACATGGGGGCGGACACTGCATTTGTTGGCATCATCGATTACATCTGTATGTATTTTCATTGTGCATAAACATCTCATTGCATGTGCATACATGGTTGCTTGTGTAAAGATATAGACATCTGTGGGATGTGTGTGTGATTTGCGAGCACGATGATGGTGAGTGTATATATATGTGTGTGTGTGTGGGTGTGTGTCACTATCCACGTAGGGGGATTAGTGCCTATGGTTGATTGTTTGGTGTGAGTGAGCTTTGCAACGGGATGGAGATATAATCCCTCCCTAGCTCCATCCCTCAGAGAGAGAAAAAGAGAGATGGGGCGGAGGAAAGACCTTCTCTAAACTGCAGTTAGACGGAATGGTTAAAACATGAATGTTGGAATGCTACAGAAAATAGAATGTATACCTTTTCTAAGACACAGGACTGAAGGGTCCTCACTGGAGTACTCTCTGTACAGTCATTAGCTTCTATGGATGCACTGTCATGAATGGTCAAATAAGCAGTAACTACCTTCAGGTATTATAGGCTAAATTATTATCTCACCTCCAACAATTGGACCAGTCCTGTTCTCTAGATGCAGGGTCCAGTTTGTGTGTGATTGTATGTTGTCCAGTTTGTGCATGCGTGTGTGAGTCTGTGTGTGAATGAGCGTGTGTGTGTGTGTGTGAGAGTGTGTTTTAAAATGTGACTGTGTGTGTGCGAATTTGAGTCTGACTGAGTCTGACTGTGCATGTGTGTGTGTGTGTGTGTGAGTCTGTGTGAGTGTGTGCGTGAGTCTGTGTGTGTGTGTGTCTGTGTGTGTGCGTGTGTGTAAGTCAGTATGTGACTTTTCTCCCCCTCCCACTCTTTCTCTTGCAATATAATCTGAGTGTTTTAATCTGTTGTTTGAACTCCTTAAGCACAGACTGTCTTCCACATCTGCTCTCTTCACCCTCCTAATGCTTTGCTTTTTATATATCTCAACACTTTTTTATAATAAGGCTCTTTCATGGTTAGATCCTGCATTTTTCTCCATCCATGTTTGCTTTTGTCAGCTACTTTACCTTATCATGTCATTCTGCCCTTCTCTGAATTTACCTGCTGTTATTCAATGCAAATATTTACCTGTCCATCACACTTGGTCTGCAAAGGCATTCTCACCTCAAACAACACAAGACCCATACATATCTGCAGCCGTCTATGCACATGTTAACAAAGTTAGGCATTTTGCAAAGAATCACAGCAGTCGTTTCAAAGCTGCATCAAATTCAACCTTGTTTTAGGGTGGTTGGAATGACATAATGACATCGCACTGAAAAGGAGCATTACACTTTATCTGTGACTCCACATATGCAGAAAAACATGGACAGGTTTACACACAGAAAAACATTACCCCCAGGCACAGACTCCCTGCTAAGCCCAGACGACATCTATAGACACTTACCATAGACAGAGAAGCACAGACACTAAATACAGATCCAGACATTCTACAGGTAAGAAACCCAGTGTGAAGGATACAGGCACACAAACAAATAAGACACAGACACATACAGATGAACCTAGACGTATGTAGTTTGGAAGGAGAGACATTCAAAAAGACATAAGGATGACTTGAGTACAAATATCAAAGAAATGTGCTTTTGACATCCTCTACAACAGGACTGGGATAGAGAGAAAGGCCGCACTGTCCTACCTGTTGTCCGTCGTCCATCCAACAAGAATGAGAAATTGGGGCAGAAACGAAAAATGTGAAGAGTGGATGATAGAGAGAGAGGGCGAGAGAGAGAGAGAGACAGAGGCATGGTGAAGTCACAGCAATTGCGTCATCTGAGAAAATTCACAGATTAATACAAACAGCTTGATTCTCTGAGCCCAGATCCTGCTCTGTCTCTCTGCCCCCACCCCCACTTTCCAGAACCATACAATGACGGCAGTCGTCGCTAGAACATGGGTGGTGTCTTGAGAATGGCAAAAGACATGAAAGTGAGACAATAGTGTGGGCAGGGATGGAAGTAATCCTTCATCAATCTACCTGCTGTGTCTACACTGAGTTTGAGCCAGTGCATTCACTCATATTACACCAAGGGCTTATCTACATCGTCTATCATCTTTCCTGGGAGAAACGCAGCAGTGGTCTCATACTGGTCTTTTTTCCATACGCCACAAAATTCACTAAAAAACAAACAAGCGTTTAAAGCCATTGTCAGGGCCATCATTCATTGATTCTCTTCCTTTTCACCCACTATCAGTGCAGCTGTATTTGTTTAGTAGTAGTAGTAATAGTAAACGTAGTATCGCAAAGGAAATTGCGATACTACAGCAGAAATTACCAAAATGACACAAAAAACATATAATAAATAAATCATGCAACAACGAGTAGTACATACTACTTGTATGTACTTGTTATCTATATGTATCTATATGTTTATAGACAGGGATGTGGGTAAGCTCACATCTATCCAATTCCTTTTCACCCACTCAAGGGAGGCAGACCATGTGATGCTTACAGTGCAGCTGTATTTGAACCTGGGGTTGACACTGTTTCTCACTCTGGTCCCTCTGGCCCAGACCAACCCGCGGGCATTCACAAGTACAGCATTCATCGCGCTTCAGAATCTGTTCCGTCTTTATTAGCAAAGCGCTGTAGCAAAGATTGCATGGCATCTTTCAATTGCTTCCAGACAGAAGCCAAATGAAGGGCGCACGTCTAGCTACAAACAACCAGAATCCACATATGGAGGCCATTCAATCAATCAATCAATCAATTTTATTTTTATACAGCGCTTTTCACATGTTGCCATGTCACAAAAACGCTTTACATAGAAAAAGATACAGTATGTCCCAGGCCTGACCCCCCAAAAGCATGCCAGTGGCAACAGTGGCAAGGAAAAACTCCCTAGGCTGGCAGGAAGAAACCTTGAGAGGAACCAGACTTAGAGGGGGAGCCCATCCTCTGCTGGCCGGCACTGGGAGTTAAATTAAGTAATTAATTCCTGCTGTTGCTGTGATTTTGGCCCCAACCCCTTCCACTGGGTGGCGATATAGATTAAAAAATGTAAGCTTGTATAATTTTTGGCATAATTCTGTCAATGTTTAATTAAAATCGATCAGTTAGTAACTGAAAAGTTTTACACCAACCCTATATGTCAGTTGACTAACATCTCA
Organism: Hiodon alosoides; assembly: GCA_025775065.1. Classification (NCBI taxonomy): domain Eukaryota; kingdom Metazoa; phylum Chordata; class Actinopteri; order Hiodontiformes; family Hiodontidae; genus Hiodon; species Hiodon alosoides. The sequence goes on from JAOYSI010034403.1 coordinate 93,461, forward strand.
GTTAATGTATCAACCACAAAACATTACGTATCAACCAAAAAAAAACACATATCACGCGTGTGTGGCTTCCAGCCAGGCAAGATAACGACTGGGAAGTGTATCCATGACATCCTTGCACATGTCAGTAAATTTCAGGCGGAAGAATGATTCTGCAGGTGTGCCAGAGAATCCTCGCTGAACCAGAGAGACCCGTCACAATCGCAAAAAGTAGTTCAATCCTACATCCCTTTGTGTTTTAAGCCATATATGGTGTGCTGACAGTTCAGCCAAAGTGTCAGTGAGTAGGCCCTGTCATGCATGATACTCCCTCTCTCACTTGTCCTCGCCTTCGAGGGGGACAGACGGAGAGGGGCCTCTCTTACAATATTGGACAGTGCCATTTAAAAAAAAAAAAAAAAAAAAAGCAACTGGCCCATCTTTTCTTTGTGCTCCGGGCACAGTGTAAGTCTATCTCCTGTCGATTGTCGTGCGGGTCAAACAGTCTATACAAGGAGACAGGCTTTGAAATCCAACCCAGCAAAGCCTATAGAGAACTGTGCCACGTTCCGCCTCTGATAGAGGGAGAAAGGGATGAGAGGTGAGAGGATAGGGAATGCAGCAACTGGGGAAAAGTGAGAAGGAGACACTCGTACTGAAGTGGCAAACTGTGCTTTATATAAAGAGGGATAGACACTCCTACACCAAGTGTTCTGTACTCAACACCTGTGGAAGGACTTATTCTCCAGCGGTATCATATAAGCACCACCTGGATTTCAGAGTGTGTTCAGGGGGGGAGAAAGAGGGGTGTAATGAGGGGAGGGAAATGGACATATTGAGATATGTCCAGAAATGTTACTGCACACAGGAAACTATATGTTATAATTTAGTCCAGATCACCCATGTCAGCACTCGCACGCTCAGATCTGCTTCTCATTATGGATTATGTTGAGGTATGCCCTCATTTGACATAATTAAGCATTCCAGAAATACAATACCCTGTGCTCCCCATGCTCCCTCTTTCCCCCTTTCACATTATAGATTACCTCCATCAGCGATTGTCTGCAATGAGCCTGGCCCTCACCCTCATGTTATTGTGAAATTCCATATTTAAGCCCAAACCCAAAGAACTCAACCTAGTAAATCCTACAGTCCAAAATGTATGTACAATACATTCAGCAAAGCAGGCCCAAAATGGAAAGTTTACACCTTACAGACCTCCCACCAAAAGTAAAAAACTTCCATTCTCACCCCTTCCAGCTCCCACCCTCCCCGCTCTGTATCTGGCACCCATCAGAGGTTTACTGGGGTCGTCGGCTGAAACAGCAGGACTATGGTGGGCGGGACATTATAGTTGAAATTAGAAACACATGCAGTCGCCAGACAGAGAAAGCAGACAGAGAGAAGGATGATGATGGGAGGTGAGGTTAAAAGAGTAAAATAAAAAGAGAAGGAGTAGGGGATAAGACAGAGGGTTAACAAGCAGTGTGTAGACAGTGCACAAACATGACTTTGGTTGGTACAGGAGCTCACAAATTTGTCTTTCTATGTAACCGCAAAAAATACTAGGGACTGAAACATTTAACTCATGATGGATATTATAGATGAATAGAATGCAGAGTGTTTAAAAGTTGCAGAGCAACTGCGGGTGAACAACAGGTAGTACAGAATAGAGACAGATAGAAAAATAGAAGGCCAATGTAAGAGGTATGGATTCAAAGAGTGACAATATGAGATGACGAGGGAAGAGAGTGAATGAAGGGGGATGAAGGGAAAGACCGACAATGCCCGAGGGAAACAAAGCACGGTAAATACCTGTACAGACTTAATGTTTTTGCGTTTGACTCATTGACGGCCCTCTCTTTAGAATGACAGCCACATTGAAATGATACATATTGTATCTCGTCTGGAGTCATGGAATTCTTCTGATTCACTGGTTTGACAACATGAAGAGTGGAACATTTGCACAGTTTAAACAAATGAACAATTACAGCACTAAACATTTCAGGTGTTCATGTGGGAGGTATTTGTGATGGTGGGGCTGGTGGTGGGGTTAAGGAAAGGCATAGGAAAGAAAACTCGATGGCTGGATTGTCACACTTCCCTGACTATCTCTATGTGACTATTGCTTGCTTGTTTCCCTGGTTCTTCCTTATAGAAGATGGAAAACAGTAAGGTAAATTCCATTCCGCTTTTTTATTTTCTTTAATTTCTTTTGTATTTAGAAATATAACCCATGCATGCATAGTGAATAAATAGGAAGGATTGTAACTCTGTGTATTAACTGAAAGCGCTATAATGTCTTTCAGTGTGCCTGCAGTTAAGCAGCATATGCACAGCTTCAAACTTCAAACCTGTTCACTCAAACAAGAAATGCAGGTTTGCAAAAGGCTCCGCTTTTCATCTGCGTGGTTTGGTGTTTCAAGGAAAAAAAATGAATGAAACCAGCTTGGCTCAATACCAGTATGTTATAGATGGACTTGAGCCCTGGTCATTTGAGGGTTCTTTTCCACCATGTGTGGTCGACTATCTCTCAGTTAATCTACTGCTAACCTCTTCCCTCTTTCAGCCCCTCTTTCTCTCTCATATGACTTTGGGATGATTACCTAAGTATGTATCGGACAAGTTCAGACAAAGAAGGGAAGGGAACGGAGGGAGGGTAAAGAAAATATGAGTGACTGCTACTGAATGCTAAAGGCAAAGGTAAAAGTTAAAGGGAGTGAAGGAAAACATGCAGAAAAAAATGCGTATAACCTGAGGGAAGTACCAATATTTCACTGACATCCCAACAGTAACTTCAGTACAGCTACATTCAGTTTATATATGGGCAGCGGGAGTCTGACAGAGCCATAACTATGCTTGTCTCAAGCAGAATTAACATGTTTGCATGTGTTAATGCAGTAGGGTACCATGTTATGTTATGTATGTATTGTTTTAATGGAAAAGACCAAGGTTCACCAGTGTCCTCACTCCTTCGAATGGGGGGCTTCAAAGTTGCATGCAGTCCGCAGCCAAAGGTAGGAACACTGAGGCATCTGGAGACCTCCTCACAAGGATTCATATGCGGGCTATCCTCTTTGTAGCTCCATAACCCCACAAACCCCTTACTTTTTTTTCTCTTCTGGCTTTAGAGCCCACTTATGTCACCTTGTCTCAGTTTTATTTGACCCATTTTCTTCATATCAAGTGTTGCCTTCAAATAGAAAATGTTGTTTTTAAAAAAACTAAATAGGCAAGATATTTGTGGAAAAATGTAATTTCATTAGAAAAGATTCGATGGGAATCTTGCATCTTTCAAATTCCTCAAACTGGAATTTACATCTTTTTCATATGCATCATGTCAGTTATATATGTGACGTTGTCATGTCGCCGTTTATCCTATGCTTTATCCACAGAATATTCTGTGGGAAATGTTATTATTTATAGTTGGCTATTCAGACATTTGTTTGTGAATAAATTGCTCCAGACGAAAAAAGAATGGAGACCCACGCTCTACAGGAGCACCCAACCTTCCCGCCTCTGAAATGTGTCCATCTACGTCACAGGTTTACCTAGCTAATTTGGTTTACACGAGAACGACTGGGTAAGCATTACTACGTAGCGGCGTTTAACCGGGTTATTGCAGCTCTACTTATTTAGCTACTGTCGTTTTTTTCCCCAACAGAACCCCAAACGCGTAACTTTTTGTAAGTGTAACTTTTTTGTCGTGTAACTTGTAGGACGTTTTTGGTCAATCCCACTCGCTTCACGTATGTTCCTAATTCAGTATGTTTCTCACTGTTCTAAGTGTTTTCTTCTTTTCAGCATTATCTGCCACCGCCGTTTTTGATAATTTGCACGTTTTTCGCGAGAACTAGCAATTACGTACTCGTAAAACTTCGTTATGGTCTGTGTGTCATTTATTTGGAATTTATACTTTTCAGGAAATTTGTGTCGATTCGCTATTACGACGCACTAAACTTTTTTAACGAGATGACAAAGTTTAAAATAGTGTGTATCAACTGTCCCATGCATCTTAATAATAATTTAAAGACGGTCGTTTTTTTATCCAGCTACATTTGGTAGCCTCAGAAGTTTTCATTTTTTCCCCTTGTGTGGGTTGATAATTTGAAGTTCAAGACGGGGACCGTCGCCTCACACGTTTACTTTTACAATTTCCATAGGACTAATATCAATTTAAACACATCGTGGCTAATCTGTTTTTCATATCGTGGACTCGGAGTGTCTCTTGGACCTAGAATCAATGCGGAGTTTGCGGAAAGGACAATTTGTCCGAATCTCAACTAAACGGTAAGAGCGCACGTTTCCATTATACATTTGTATATATTATGTATTTGGTATTTTTAGTTTTTGATAGGCTTATTTTGTTGTCTTATTTGCGTCGTTAATACAAAACTCCATGTATTGGGTGGTTTAGTTTTGTGTTAAAATTGTGGTTGTTAATAATAATCTGACCAACAAGGAACATATCTTGTGCTTGAACCAAGTAAAAATTTTAACTGGTAAAAAAAAAGAGGCATATCTGAGTGTGATTGACGTTTGTGTCCTCGGATTTGCTTATTTTACGCACCAGGTTCAAGTAGAACCCATGTTGACAGATCACTAATTACTTGGCATTAGGCTACTGTACGGGCAGACGAGCAAAGCATTTAAAGACGGTTCTGGCAAGCATTGTGTAACTGTTTACTTACCTGTTCAAATGTTCGTGACCATTGTCGCATGCTCGATATTTATCATGGTCTACTACTAGGAAATTTTGAGCCAGATGTGTTTAATTGCGCTTTTCTTTGTTTTGGCTAAATTCGTTTTGCCATCGGGCTTCTCACATATACTTCATGTGCAGTCTTCCCTTGAGGTTGATCCCAAGTTGAATATGAAAGGCGGGTTAATATGTATCAAATGTCTTGGAGGTTTAATATACCTGTGTTTTAATTGACAGTCCGGTATTTATGCTAAGTGTAGTTAGATTAATGACTATTATTTTGTCCAGTGATATTGTCCTATTGGTATAAATGGCTGGATGAGGTTCTGTACCACAAAGAAAGGATGTGCAGATAGCGTACAGTGATCATGATTAATGGACTGTTTGCACAGAGGGCCCTCAAACTCAGCCAGGTGAAGACAAACACTACCTGAAAGCTGTAATATGTACATTTTTTACCATCTCGACTAGGAAAGGTTCCGCCTTTCTCAATCAGACTAAAACGTAACATACCCATTATCTTTAACTGTGTTGAAATGACCAATATTTGCAGTGCTCGAGTATTTAAAATCATTCTCAACATTTATTGATGAGTGTGCTGGTTGTTCTAAGCCACTAGTACACAATCCTATGTCTCGTAAATCCTAAAGTTGGGTTTTCAGTAAACATAGTCGTATACGTTCTTATACTTTCTCAGTTGCTTATTGTTTGCTTATTGTTTATTAATAGTGTTTTTCTACACTCGATTAATAAGGCGAAGCTAGTTAAAGAGCAAGTTTTAATGTTATGGTGCTTGGCAACACCTGAGACTTAAAAGGTGTTTAAAACACACCAGTCAAGTTCATTAAACTCATTGTTAATTTAATGTAAAAAATCAAGGTATTGTTGTTTATATGAAATTAAGTGAAGATACAACCACAACCTTTGTAATCAATTACAACCAAACGACAGACAGACAGACAGACAGACAGACAGACAGACAGACATCAATTCTTAAATTAAAACCATTAACACACACCTCCAATTCGAATGTAATGAAAGATCCTTTAGGCACTTGATGATATTTTTTGAGGTAAGCATAAAACATTATAGCTCATTTTATACAGTCACTGTTTGGCTCCAGAGGAAAATTTTTATCAGGCCAATCCTTGAAATTATGACATTTCCATTTTGCCGTTTTCTAACCTGCATATTGGCCCACAATGTGGATTAGGCTATACTCTCCCTGCTAGTTCGTATCAGTTTATGCCGTAACCAAACACTGCAGAGTGTGCGTGTGTGGTTTTATGCTGAAATGTTTGATGTCCTCTAACAAACTGTTTATCCGTGTAACCCAGCACTGACACACTAAATGTGACATTCCTATTTGTGGAGTGAAATGTGATGAAATGCTTCTGTTTATGACAAGGACAGGGATACTGTCACAAAAGGCATTAGATTGTGTTTTCCTGTTTTATAGTACACACATCTCATCACTACTCTCCCTCAACCTCATATTGCCCTGTAATGCATGAAAGGACTGATCAGTTTATAGCCTACATGTGCCCACAGCTCACTGTTTGTATTCTCACGTTTTTCCATTCGGCCAAATCCTGGCTATGGACACCGCGCTCTTTGTAAAGGCAACATCTGAGACATATTGACCTCTAGCTGCTCTCAGATTAAGATGGGAGGGCGTGCATTAACAAAGTCCTGTTTGTATTATTACATGTACTGTCACACGGTTAGAATGGTGTCCTATGTAAGTTCTCCCGTCTCCTGTCTGATGGAAACCTCTTTCACATCGTAGGGATATAGAAATACTTGTTTTGGGGTGTTTCTTGGAACGGCAGTTCGTATCAAACAGAATATATTCCCTCGCCCTCTTTTACTGCTCCTGCTATTAAAGCAAAGCTGGTGAAGAAGCTCCTGTTAATTTTCACTGCTAAATTGATAAAGTTTGATAAAGTTCTTTGTTTTCAAAAGGAGAGATTTGCGCTGCCTTGTAATTAGCGCCATCCTAATTGAGCACTGTTCCACTGTTGTTGACTTGTGCTTGTAAGGGCATGTATCTCAAAGATACAAATATAATTTATGTTCTAATCCTGTCATGAATATGTTATGCATGTTTCAGCCTTGATGATATCACACACACACACACACACACACACACACACACACACACACACACACACGTTTAGGGTTTGTTTAGGGTGGGGTCTGGGACTCAGTGTGATGGACTTTGACAGCACTGATACCTCAGTGTATTGACCCCTGCCCCTCCCCACTTTTCTGCCTTTTTGCAAGGGAGGTTGGGGATGCCCTGAGGACATTTTCGGGCTAAACCCACATCCTTAACATTGTGCATTCCATCATTTTACTTTCAGTTATTCCTCTCTTAAAATTTGCATAGTAATAACAAAAACAGATTTACAACTCGCACTGCCTCAGGACTGAGAGCCTGTGGGTTTGGAGGGTATGGACCTTCCTTGACTGTGTTTCAGTGCTGCCTGAGTTTGTTGAAAAACTTGTTTTGTAAAAGTGTTGCAGTTACCACTTTCACTGGTTTATCTTGTAAGCCTATTTTATTTGCCTCTTGTGTTTTTGAAGAAAAAATTTGTTGGGTTTTTTAAGATTAATAGGGAACTTTGGGATTAGAAAGTATGTTTAGATGCAAAACACCATGTATAAAGACACCAGTTAATGAAGTAAATTAGGCTTGTGAATCTAGTGGTCTCATTGGCCCTCTGGTGGTAGAAATATAAACAATTGATGAATCTTATCTCAAGAAGGTTGAAGAAACCAGGGACCTAAACTGAAAATATTTGCTTATACAATATTTATATTGTTTAGGGAGACAAAAAAAGTTTGGATGGTTTGAGCTTTAAAACATTCATTGCATAAAGTACAACTTGTTCAACAAAATTTAAGAACCTGTTTTGTAATCCCTGTGGTTTTATCAATCATCTAATCTTGGTCAAGTGAAATATTCAGTTAAACCAAATGTTATAACTAAGTGACTCAAATAGATGCTGTCTGTTTAGCTTCCTTGTGTCACTCATTAGCTCTGTGTTTTCTGCAGTTGAAACATCTTGGGAGTGATGCACTGGCTTCCCCTGGTTGCCATGGTGATCGCCTCGGCTTTCCCCTTTCGTCTCAGCACTGTCCCCAGGCTCATTAAAGTAACAGAGCCACACGCAAGTCCTGATAATGACAATCTCTCCAACATTCATTTTAATATAAGTAAGAGACCAATAACTGACAGTCTGGTTCCAGGTAAGACCTCTATGGACCAAGCTTCTCACATTATTCACTTGACTAATGTTTCTCAGGAGGGTTATAATGGAATAACGGTGGATATTGTCTCGAAAGACCGAAAACCTCAACGCAACATCTCAGAAGACATCATGTTGCAGAGTCACCACATGCAAATGTACAAGCAAGTGGGTGACATCCAGAGTGGTGGCTCACATCATAAAAACTCAACTGAAGTTATCAGCCCAGGAGGAAGCATTTCTGTGTCTACTGACCATGTGGACTACAACTCGCAGGGGGACAAAATATACGAGAAGTACAATTCTCAGAAAGGTCACTCGCCAACGGACTCATCCAGTGATGGGAAAGACTTAGCAAGTGGCCCTGTAGAGGGAAGCCACTATTCTCTGAATTACAAAACAACAAACATTTCTTTTCAAGATCCCTATGATGGCATCTCATTGAACAACCAGCTCCCCCTGGAACCTGTCACTCAAATGGAACATTATAATGAAGCATCAAAGCAGCTGGAGACAGAGCGTGGCGAAAACATGGGGGAGTGGGGAGCAGGAACGTTTCTTCAGGATGAGGAGCTGCTGTTCTTGGATGCTCACCCTAGAGTGCTGTTCTCCTCTTCTCCCTCACCTCCTAATCATCCCCCACTCCTGCTTGTGCTGGAGGCCGGCCTGCTAACTGAGGGAGATGGAAAGGAGGGCAGAGACCCTGATTGGGGTGCACAGAGAGAGACGCACGGGGCCACTGAGGTGGAGATGGAAAGGGGCAGTCTGAGCAATGCTAAACGGCCCGGGCTAGCCAGACCGAAGCGCTCCGACCCCACTGACATGAAGAGAGGGGAGCGGTCTGTGTGCGAGGCGGTGAGCAGCTGGGTGACCAACAAGACCGCCGCCATTGACGACCACGGGCGGAGCGTCACCGTGCTGCCCGAGGTCCAGACTCGCAAGCAGAAGATGAGGCAGTACTTCTACGAGACGCGCTGCCGGGCGGCCGGGCAGGGGCCACTGGGTGATGTGGGGACCGGGGGCATGGGGCTCTCTGGCGGCGGCTGTCTAGGGGTGGACAAAAGGCAGTGGCTCAGTGAGTGCCGGGTCAAGCAGTCCTTTGTCAGGGCACTGACCGCTGATGCCAAGCAAAATGTGGGCTGGAGGTGGATCCGGATCGACTCGTCCTGCGTCTGCGTGCTGCTGTCTAGGGTAAAAAGGAGCGACCGAAATGCAAGGGGGTTGCTGGGGGATCTAAGTTAAGGAAGAGGCCTGTCTGTTTTAAGCTAGTCCACTTTCAACCAAGCTTTAGGGCAAATACGGTCATTTTTTTTGTTCTAAAGAAATATGTCTCTGTCTCTTTTCAATAGGAAAATGCTTCTTTTTCTTCTCAGAAACCCTTCCCTGGTATTAACAAAATCCTTCTCCGTCCTCAGACAAATGTTGGTGACACTATATAGCGGTACAATTTTTGACTGGGGTTACTGATGTGTGGTCCAGGTGATGTGTTTCACCCCAGGCGAAAGAGCTAGCGCAGCTGAGGTGGCACACAGTGGGAAAGGGGCGAGGAGAGGAATGAAAATGAGCAAAGGGTAGAAATCAATGCGTGTATAGAGCAAAATGCCTCTTTAATTTTCCGTTGTCATTGTAGACCCGCGGGATAAAAAAACAAAACCGCAATGCCAGTTTTCTCTTCTTTTGTGTCACCAGGAGAGCTTTTGGTCGGTGTTGACTCTTTTGGCACTATAATTAAATGGTCAAATATATGAAACAAAGATGTGTATCGTTTACTTTTGGAACCTTTGTTGCTCCATGCTCTTCTTAGCCATTTCCTGTCCGTCTGTCCACGCTCCTCTTGTCTTTTGTATCTTCCACTCATCTCCTTCCCTCCCTGTGTTACACCACGTAACGCTTTCTATAAACCCACAGACCGTCCTCCCTCATCACTCCTTTATCTGTACATTTGACTTCATAACAAAGGAAACCTCATTTGAATTACTTAAAAATTCTGAAATGTATTGATGTAAATATAAGTATGCCTGTTAACAGTGATTTTTATAAATAATTATTGCAAATGTATTAGTTTAATTGTTATTAATGTAAGTTATTATAGCTATTTAGTGTGTTAGCAACCAGTACTTGTTTGACATTAATATATTTTGTTATATATGTATGTATGAATATATGTATATTTATGGGGGAAAAAAGTATTTGGATAGATATGTTCTAGGTGCCTTAATGGACAATACGCAAAACTGAACCCTTGCAATGAAAGTTATACTCTACAAGCTTAACTTCACTACACTATCACAAAAACATTTGGCCTTTCCAAAGTGTTTTTTTTGTTCGATTTTGTTAAAATTTTACAAGGGTGCATTGGGGGGCGTAGCAGCCTAAATTTAATGTGAACTTTTACCTCACTGTTAATGCAACAAATTAAATGGATTTTGTTTGTTACTAAGGCATTTGGGGGGCTCCTGCAAGCGCTAGTTGAATTCGGTGCTTGTTTTATTTTATTTTATTTATGTCAATTTGTTTTTTCAAGAAGGGGTTGAGTAGAGTATGAGTAGACCAGTTTTTACTTTGACAGTGACCTGAGTAGACCTGATATTAATGAACCCTGGTTTCAGGGGTCAACCCAGCTGAAAATGCAATGCAGCCACCGCTTGTAATTTAATATTTTCAAATGGGTGTACATGATATTAATGACAATACATGCATGCAATTATATACCTATATCAATGAATCTGTTTTTCATAATAAGTGTAATAAAGTACTTGACATAAAATATGATACTATGAACATGCTGTGTGCACATAAATGCTGTGTGTGTAATTCATGCATACCAGAGACATGACATAGTCATGGAGTCAACATTGGAGGGGACCAAAACTGCCATAGCACATTTTAAATTCAATTTATATTTTTTATATCTATATATTGGGGGGCATATTTGGACATTTTGAGCATATTTTAATATTGGGGGGGGGGTGTATACTATATAATTACGGCCCTGGTGCATACTAAACATGAAGCTGTTGTCTCTGAGCGTCCCCGCTGCCTGGATTTGTTGGCATGAAGCT